>JAEBDU010012634.1:0-46712 GCA_016802625.1 Heliconius numata | reverse complement strand
TGTGCATAATTCTTAACACATGGCTTTTTATTTTACAATGACAATTTCACTAAGTTTTTAATGAATCGAGTCGTAGGTATCGGCGGTTCAATATTGTTTAGGTTTATTTATATATTAATACGTGAAGCAAAGACTTTGGACTTATTTTTGCGAAAATTGCGCGGACGAACGAGTATGAAATTTTGGCACACTTATAGTTTATATGTAGGAGAAGTGCAGAATGCTTATAATTTTTAATGATAATGCTTATAAAGTACATTAAATCAATAAATAAAACATTACATATACAACCATAAATTTGACAATATTTACATTTTTATGTTTATAAAGTGACATAAACGTTGCAATGGCGTTGCCATATGCCAACGCCTATTATAATACGCGTCAATTGTTTCTGTAGTTATAAAAAATAAATAATTGCGTAAAATGGAACGAGATATATCCTTTTCTTGTTCTGGGATGTTGTTTGAGAATGAAAACTGCTCCCGTAAAAGGAGTGCAGGCGCTTCCACGATGTATATGATTTTGTGTATATATATGTGTGTGTATGTTGCATATGTATGATTGTGTGTATGTTTATTTATCTCACCGAGGGTTCAGTCATGCCATGGTCGGCATCAACGTCGTACTTAATCAGCCAGTTGTCGTTGCCGCGGTCGGTGTTGCGTATAATGTAGTCCAGCACCACAAGCCGCTCAAACTGCAGCTGGAAACTGATATATACAAGAAATTCGAGTTATAAGTTAATAGAAGAAGAGCGGCATCGAGTTTCGCAACTCAATACGCAATTTGGATAATAGGTTTCACGTACCCTGTTCCTGTTAGTAATCAGTTACATACAAAATATCGTCGAGTAAGTCGTCGTCATAAATAGTGTTGAGATAAAGCGCGGCGTTGAGATTCAGGGGATAATAAAGAACAAACTGTTCCCTCTGCCTACCCTGTAATATCAAAAGACTCACGTGTCCATAACTTGTGACGACGGCGGTTCTTGTTCGAAGCGCCGTAACCAATAGTCTGCGTCTTTGTATCCTTCTACAAACACTTGGAAGGATCCCACCTGGAAACAGAAACATCCACATACATACATACATATACGTAATATGAGTTAACAAAAAACTTCTGAAAAGGATTTATAATGAACAATGTCTATAGAGTTTATTAATTAATGATTAAAATTTATCGATTTCATCGATGATGAAATGATTTTTTAAAATATATTTTAAAATTCAATAAAATTGCACATGTACAATTTAAAAAATATATTGTAAAGAAGTACAAATATAATAATAATAAAAAATTATTGTTTTCATATTCAAAAGCTTGGAAAATTGTAAAAATCAAATTTCAAATCTAATGGTATGGTATGATACCATAAATTAATCTCTTAATTTTTAACAATAATGTTTACATAAATTACCTAATTGATTGTATAATGACATGTAAAAGCAAACTTATTCTCAAATTTGAGACGTGTTTTAATACTATAAAAATAAATTATAGAATACAATTGTCAATTTGTTCATAAAACAGTAGTTTTGGTTCCGTTGTTAGTTTTGTTGTTTTTATTAAGTTTTTGTTATGTTAACTGTATTTTTGATATTTTAGAAACATAAGTTAACCTGGACCAAATTAAATATAAATTAAAACGTTACAAAAAGTTTTAGAAACAGTATTACTTTGTTTACATTTTGTCTCATGACAAAATGAATAGACTATAGGTAAATGTACAAATATATATAAGAAAAGCTAAGTAATAATACATGTATAAAAACAAAAAAATAATACCTTAGGTGGTAATCCCATTCTATTAAACCGTAAATTGGGGAACTGCTCGGTGATGGCGCGCTTCAGCCGCGAGCGCTCGCGGTCTATGCGCAGGTAGTTAAAGGTTTCCGACACCAGCTTCACCACCTGAAATTGTTGTCATTGTTTCTTGTATTTTATAATTTAAAAGAAAAGATCTTGTGCGTAATCTATACATATAATAAAAACTGTAAAACATCTTCTCTGTACTTGGGAGATATACGACAAAATCTATTATGGGGGGCATTTAGCAATATGTCTTTTTACATACATTTTGTATCTTTCATCTCTACTAAACACTTCCCAAATATATTCTTTAGATGCACGATCTATCGCGCACGTAGCAGGGTAGGTAGAGGGAACCTGAGAACCTAGTGTTATGACACTCAACACACCAGAGAAGAAACTCCTTAGCAATCCATGGATTCACCGTGCGGGTGCCGGGCCCATCGCGTTGCAGAGAGAGGAGTTTGGAGAGTACCTGGGACTTATGACCCAAGTGTAGGTTTAAGGGGATTTTTATATTATTTTGGAAAAATGTACATTTACCTACCCACTAGAACAAACAAGGTGAAATCGGTAAAATAAAATTGGAAATGGTTAAAGAAACCCGTTATCGATATAATTTCACTCACAAAACACTCACCCTAGTCTTTGGTACTATCCGTAACCCAATCTTGGAGTCCACGAGGCTGGCGCCCGCCTCCGACAGGTACCCCTGGTTGGGGATGAGACAGGACCTGCCGAAGCAGCACGGACAGCACAACTTGTGCATCCATTTGGTCCATTTCGGATTTAACCTGCCGTACGGCTCCTCGTCCTTTGGTTTGAACACGCCTATTATTTTCTGGAAAATAATTTTAGTCAATGTTTAGGATTCGATTTTGTGATAATAGATCATAAATGAAAGCATAACTGTGTGTAGTACATAGATACATTCATATTATTTTCATATGCTTTGGTTATCTTAATGACTTTTTTTCAGCCTCACGCTTCAAGTAAATATCAAGACATTTGTGTAGCAGGTCTTAACGCCGCGCTTTGTCTTGTGGCAGTAAGCAGATATCGAAAAAAAACATAAAATATCCAATAATAAATATATCATAATTATTACATTTTGTTTTATTTAAACAATGCTGTATCCTTACGACCAAAAAAGATGACCAGACTAATGGTTATCTTAACCCCGTAAAGGAATTATTTATCTGTGCTCTTCTAACGCCAAATTGTATCTGACATTTAGCCTATATTACTGATTTAACTGTCACATTTGTATTTCAAATCAGTAATATTGACTTAATAATGACAATTTGATTTGTTTTAAAGAGCAGTAAGTATATAAGTCATATTAGATTATATCTATTGATATAAAGAAAAAATTTAGAGAAAGAAATATTTGAGGCTAGTCGTGGTGCAGAGACACAAGCGTGCGGCTATAACGTAACGGTTGTGGGTGCGATTGCAAATGAAATATATGAAATACATACATTGGGAAATGGAATATTTAATATTATTTTCTCGCTCTAACAACAAGGCATATCGGGGCGTTGAGTTGCGAAACTCAACTCAACAACCCCCCACGCGGAATGGAACCCGCAACCACTGTGCACAACCACTTTTCTATAACGGCATTATGACGTCACCTCATTATACTAACAAAAATTCGCATTACGCAAGTAACGAGGCTACGTCAACGACCAATATTACAAATTATAATCAATACAATTTTAATTATGAAATTTACGCAACTTGCTTCAATAGCATTCAACCTGTTTTAACGAAGGCTTTTATGGTTGAACTTTACTAAAGGCAAAGGAATTATTATTCTACATTTTGTAAAATAATAATTAAGCTCGTAAGTTTGTTTGCGTAAACTATAAAATATATAGTTCTGTTTTTCCCGTTTCCGTTAGTATTTCGAGACTTCCTTCTCCCCAAGGATCTTACTTGCTAAATTTCAACGTTCTACGCCGCTTCAATCAATAACGGATAAGTTCAGCCTTACGAAGAGAATCTTGACTCTAGATTCTCTCTATTTACGCTATTCCACATTCCCTTCGAATTCTAGGTTTTGCGTGTTCAGTAATATAGCATATATATCAGAGTAACAGCTACAATTTATGTAAAGATTTTGTATAATTTGGCTAAAAGAGAACAATAAGTTTAAGCGGACGAGACCACGTTTGGATGGCAAGTATTTTATAATATACACAATACAACCTTTTTTTAAATGAATTACTAAATAAAATACAATTAAAAAATATACTATAAATCTAAATAGCATCTATAAATGAACTCTTACCCCGCCGGGATTCTTAACGAAGTAGGACCCACTGGAGCCCTGGTATATCCTCTCCGGGAATATACCATTGTCGACGGCCACCTCCGCCTGCCACAGCAGCTCGCTGAACTGTGGGTCATCTGGAATATGCACAAAATATTTATAAACAAAAACTTCGGAGAAATCATTGTTAGAAACAAATAATAATACTCTTTATTGCATTTAAAATCAATTATTGTACTTTCTGAGGCGTGTTGTGCCGCAGGTTCGATTTCCACTCGAGGAAATGAAAAATATTTTTTCTTTCTTTTTATTATTTTAAATATTCATTTTAGGTTTACGCGACCTATCAAATATATAGCAGCGTAGGCAGACCTAGCAACTTAGTGTTAAGCTCTAACACTCACCTATTCGCCTCGGTACCAGAGTGAGAAAATGAAAATATTAAACATTTCAATTTCACGAGTGGAAATCGAACCCACAATCGTCGCGTTAACTTGTGCCACAGCGCACTGTTGGGAACGGTATTTTAATATAATCATGTTCCCAAGTGTGGAATAAACCCATAACCAATGCAAAATCAACTATACCAGCATTTTAAAAGTAATATTGTAACTATTAGTAAAATAATAGGTCATAAAAAATGTAGACTATTTTTATTACTGTGCGTACTGTTACGGTAACGATCTTAAGAATGAATGTCGCCAAGTCGTCACGTGTGACCGCGAAGGTTACGAGTTCGATAAATATGTAAAATACTGCCGTCGGCGTATCGAGGTTAACTGTTGCGTCACTTGTTTCTTCATCTTGGTAAAAAGTCTGCATCTTGGTAAAAAGTAGAGAATGGAGAAACATGTCACTCATTTACATAATACCGTCGTGGAGCAGCAGCTCAGCGTTTGATTGTAAACGTGACGGCTGTGAATTCGATTCCTACTCTGTAGAATCCCACTTCTGGTAACAGGACGTTCCGAGCCACTCAACAGATGGTTCGGAAATCCGCGGTTCGTGGGGAACGGAGTGTCTTAACACTTTAGTAAAGTTTTAAAAAGTAAGGTATAACCTAACTACCACTCTGTATCCGCACACAGCAGGGTAGGCAGAGGGCCCCTGTTGTTAAGTCACTCCGTTCCCCATTTTCCGCCGAATTCTGGAGGAATTCAATAAGTTGAGTGGCGGAATTTAACACCGCGCTTTGTCTCGTAACCAGAGAGAAGAAATGTAAATAAAGTTAAATAAATATTTCATTTCCTTGAGGGTCTAAGCCACAACCGATCTCGTTTGCACCCCTGCGCCACGAGTGGCCTCATTTATTTTTTAATGAATTCAGTAAAAATTCTTTATGAATAAGATTTCAGGGCGAAGGGATTCTAAAGGGACCATCACCGTCTACTACTATCATATTTATGAAGTGTTGGCTGGTTGGGTTTGCTTAAATGCTACAGGCTCTATTGCATCACGTTAATCATTTCGATGTAATCTCCTATACTCGTCCCACACTGAGTAATGTATCATATATAACTCTTAGAATAGAGTAGAATATTCTTTATTGCACACACAAGATATGTATAAAATAAAAGTTACATTTGACCATATGAAGAAAGCCGTAGGTAAAAAGTTAGTTGTAAGTCAGCTTAGTGACTATCCGAGTTATGCATTTATGAAAATGCATTTATTGTTCTCGTGTTCTACTTGTTAGGGACACGTACCTACATACATATGTGTGTACTCGTATGTCTCTCTGTGGAACCTTCACCTTTTGATGTTTAGTTGGCGCAACGCCAACGTTGAATGTACTACTTATAAGAATCAGACCAAAACCAAACAAAAACAATAAACACTGTCGCAGTGCCTTGTGGTAGAAATATAATAGCTTCACGCTGTATCCCGCATATAGCAGGATAGGCAGAGGGACCCTAGTGATAAGACCCTCCGTCCGCCACGCCTACCACTTTTCAAGCCATTATGTTTTGAGTGGTAAAGCGGTTGAAATAGTGCAAAAAATCTTGAAATCAATAACACTCAGTTCCTAACTTCCCGCCGAATACTAGCATTGCGTGTTGAGGGGCGGAAATAAACGCCGAAATGAAAATACGAAATATTTCATTTCCACGAGTCACGAGTCGAACCCACAACTTGTGGCGTGTACAGTCGTACGCTTGTGCTCCTGCGTCACAACTGGCCTAAATGATAATTTTTGATTTAATTTTCTATAATACATAACAAATATAAATGTTCCTTTTCGAACAGGTTTCGAAAGAGACATTTATTTTTGGCCTCAAATTCCATAGGCTTCTACGGTTCATTACAAAACTTTTTATAACTTGAAATTATATTCTTACTAGTGGACCCGTACGCGGCTACGCCCGTTTGAATTATACGAATATATTTAATAAATTAAATATATTTATGAAATTATTTTCAGTTTTCAATAGAGAGATGCGTTAAGCAAGCTCATTTTGGGTGACGTTTTCCACCAACAAACTTTGCGAATCGTTGCTTAGCAATGGTCGCATAGCAAAGGTTCTTATAAACATGGCGGAATAAATTGCATGTCAAATTAATAAGTATTTTAATATATTGGTATATATCGAAAATATTACAAATATGAAAAAAAAAGTATCCTATGTTCATCCCAAGATCCTCAAGTATCTCTATATGAGTACTTTATCACAATTGAATTAGCGGTTTGGCCCTGATTGCGTAAAAGACAGACAGACAGACAGACAGAGTTACTTTCGAATTTATAATATAGGTATGGATTGCGCTCGTCGCGACGGCACAGAATCTGATTGTAAACGTGACGGTAAGTTAGTACAATGGTATTATTAACAAACATTGCCAGGGTGTGATAAGGGCCCACCCCAGAGGATATTCAATTAGGGTCGAAGTACCTTAACTGCGGTCGACTCCAATTTCAATGTATCATGTATCCTTGTATAGAATCGAGGTAATAACTGTGGGTATTATAAATTTGACACCATCGTGACTCATTGGGACAGTGTATATTAGCTTCACGCATATAGGAGGGTAGGCAGATGGAACCTAGTGTTAAGACACTTCGTTATTTCGTGTTTAGTGGCGGAACTTGACGCCGGGCTTTTGACTTTGTGCCAGAGCGAAGAAATGAAATTAATGTGGGATCTACGAGTGGGATCGAACTCATAACCGCCGCCTTACAATCACACCCTGCCTCGTGACGCTGCGCCACGACGGCGTGTAATATATAGTGTTTCTAAAGATACTTAAAGTTCAAACCTACTAAAAATAAAAAAATAAAAGTGCTTCCTAGCTTAATTCGACAAAATGCTAATTTTGTATAGAATTACGCAAGAAAATGAACAATAAAAAAAATAAATACATTTATCTAAATATCAAAAAAGTTCCTAATATTTTATAGTGGCTATAATATAAGGATAGCTATAGAATTGAACTTACGTTCTCCGTTTTCCGTACAACGTTATGCTGTTAGTTAACCTGCTGTTCAAAGTCTAGACTAGATTAGTAAAGTCTAGACAGTGTCCGGTACTAAACGGTAATCCAGTATTCCCGTATAATATTTAAAAAATCATCACGAATTTGTCTTTCGCAACGGGGTTGTTACGTTTATAGTCAAATAGGTCTGCATATTCAGAGACCACCGTGCCGCAGTGGCACAAGCTTGTGATTGTAAACGTGACGGTTGTCGGTTCGATCCCACTCCCAAGAAAAAGGCAAAGCGCGGCGCTGTGATCCTCCCCCCAACACGTAATACCTCAAGAAATTGGCGGAAAGTGGGGAATGGAGGATCTTATCACTAGTTTCACTCTGTCTATCCCTGCTATATGTGGGATATAGCGTGAAATTGAAAAAAAACTATTCTCAAAAAAATGAAGCGTGAGCGATCGAATTTAATGATTGAAATGACTTAAAAGTTCATTTCATTCTGTGCTCCAAGAGACTAGACTTGGACACTTGAAAGGAATTTCAGTTTGATATCTCCACAAACTTTTGACATAAAGGGTCTTAACAAACAGACAAACAAATTTAGTGAGGACATGTATGTATTAGTTACATTACAGCATTTTAGTTACATAGTATTTTAAGATAATTATAATATCATTGAAAGTATTCATTATCTTTTGTTTTTTTTTGTATATAAATAATTGAAGCGACTACCCAACGCACAAGTCAAAGGTTACCTATAGATTAAACGTTAAAATGAGCAGAAAACTATATTATATATTTAAATATATATTTTTTTATCAATATCTATCAATGCTGGTGTCTGATTGTACAGTCAAAGCACAAGCGTGCAACTATAAACGCGACAGGTCACTCATGAGTTCGATTCCCATTTGAGAAATTATATATTTAACATATAAATTAATAGTAACACGGCATAGCGCGGCGTTGAGCTCCGCCAACATGCAATGCCTCCAGAATTCGGTGGAAAGCGGGAAACGGAAGTGTTTGAATAGGAACACAGTGTCTTAACATTAAGTTCACAGGTTCCCTCTGCCCACAATGCTATGTGCGTAACACAGTGTAAAACTAAAAAAAATCACCCTATCACTTACGTAAGTAGGTACAATATATTTAAATTTACCTGTGGCTTTGCCCTTCAAATGAAAATAAATTAGCAGATGTGTATGACACATTCTAAGATCGGAAGGTACCTACGTAACTAAACGCAAGTACAGTGGGTGACATCCAAATGATTAACGTAACATAACACAACCTATAGAGTCCTCCAATACATAGACTATGCAACTAGAATAATTCTTCAATTCAAGCCAGTGGTAGGTTATATCTGCCTACTTTGTTATGTAGGAAAAAGCATGAAGCTTTACCTCAATATTAATATTATATAAAATAATATTATAATTAATTTTTTTTAATCATACTAAATATTAGGACACTCAAAGACACTCTTGTATTAATATGTTTCAATTTATAATCATATTTCAATATTTATAATGTAAATATTGTCTATGATTGTTTGATTAAATGCAAGTAATTTGTAATAAGAAAATAAGCTCCTAGTTTATTATAAGATTAGATAAAAAGATAATAAATAAAAATAAATTAAGATACTAGGCTTATATTTTATGTAGAGCTCTCTTATGAGTCAGATAGTAAACATTTGATTGAAATAACATGCCATATGGACATTTAGTTTCATGGCAGAAATTTTAAGAAATGAAATTAATAAGTATTTATTAAACTTAAATAAGTATTTACTTATTTATTATATTGCTATAAAAAGGAAATCATAACTTAAATTGTTGACTCACTACATTGTAAAGCAAATTCCATCACAATTGAGTTACTGAAAACAATGACTTAAAATCACACAGCTGTTATGCTCCACTGAAAATTGACATGAAAATTTTAATCTGTGCCTACCTTCAGACACCATGTTTACAGAAATAACAACTTTTTTTGTGTAACAGTATTAGCTTTAACTTGAAGTTTGTTCAATACAAATTACAATTCAGAACAAAAACAATAACAGATGTGGAGGATAATAAGTTTTGTGTCAAGGTGATATATGCGTATGTTGAATTTTGGCGAATTGACAGTACGAAATGGGCAGTGATTTAGCTTTTACGATATTTTAGCCAGATATACTAAGAAATTTATTATCCATGCAATGATTAAAATATCAATATTACATAATTTGTATCGATGACTAAGCTTACTAATAAAAGGAAATGTATAGCCATTATTAATTAAGGCGACATAGCAGTCGTAAGCAAATCAATTGTTTCACAATTAATACCTGGGAAATGGTTGAAGGATACTTCCAGGTCGCCGCGGCCGCCGAGCAGCGGCTGCGACTCACGATTTACGCCTGGTGAATCCAGGTTTCCTTCGAAACCGACCTCTGGCACTAAACAAATGTCCTCAGCACTACTGGACAGTGATACCACGCCGTCATCGGGAGCTGTTATAGCTGTTTTGTCGAAATCTAGATTCAACAGAGTCTCTTCCGTACTCATGAGTGTTGCTAAGGTTTCCACCGAGCCTCATTTATTTCGTATATCTAATATTCTTTGTTTCACAATCATTAACACAAACACTTCAGTTCATTTAGATGTGCAGAGACTATAGAGTTATTGACATTTGACATTACAACTGACAACCTTACAGTGGCATAGACAAAAAATATGTGTCATCGTTTTATACAGTTTTTTATTTCTATTTTTGCTGTATCGAGTTTTATCGATAAACTTGTATGTAATTCAAAACAAAACAACAAACATAATGTATTGAAATACTTGTAAACATCTTTAAGAGTTTTTTATTTCACCAGAATCAATTTATTTATTTTATGTTTAATTATTTTGTTATATAAAAGAACAGTATTGCTTTTGCTCATTCGAGTTTTATTAATAAACTTATAATGGTTTTGAATGTGACAACTGACAAGACCAAATATATAATTTATTTGATTATTTCTTTGTCTTAATAATAAATTTCTAGTAATAATATTATACATTGAAGTACTTTTTAATTTATGATTTTTTATATTAGATTTATTGATAATAAAAAAGGTTTCTAAATAAGAAGGATAAAAAGGTTATGTAAAATAAAACAAATATTAAAAAAACAGGCACTTTGTAAAGTTTTAAATAGTTTTTATCTTAAGTTAGTTATAGTACTTGGGATCACTGTAGTCCAATTCAAGGTCATTATTGATATTGCGACGTGATTGGAATTCCCATGGGCAAATTTCGTTTAAAATTATTTTAAATGCTGTAAATAAAACAAAATACTATTAGCACGGAAATATGCTAGGTATATAATTATTTGTGCCTGTCTTATATTATAATAAATAAGTAAATCAATGTATCCAATACACTGCAGACAATGCAGAGGTAAAGACACTCCATTACCCTATTAAATAATTATATGTTTATTACTATTAGTAACTATTTGAAAAATAAAAAAATACTATAATTGTTTCGAATGCTTCCTTCATTGTTCTAAGGACACAACTAATTTCAAAATATTTGAATTTATTACATAGTTGGTTATTTTAATTATTTTCTTATAACTTCACGTTTTATCCTGAGCAGGAAATACAGAAAAAGAAATGACTTCAGAAACTTCTTACCTGTATCAAATCTACAGTTGTGCTTATCCACATCACAACTATTTTTAAATGTCACAACATTGCCTGTGTTAAAATTACAGGCACATACTGGAGACGTCGTGTCTTCAAAGCACAGTATTTGTGAGCAGCTGTAAGCTTTCTGTGATCCTTCTATTTTATCAGGATTCACAATCGGTGGTGGAAAGTTGAGGCCAAAGATTTTTTGTCCACTCATAAAAGGATCAGTTTCTGAATTCAGCATAAATGGATAATATGCTTGAGCTCCATATGGAGAAACACCACAACACGACTGATCGTAAATATAAGAGGGTATTGAATTGAAACAATAAATAAACTTTAAACATCCAACATATAATAAAGCTGAAAAAAGTTACGTTATTTTTTAAATGTAGCAGGAAAAAAGCATAAACCTAATTAAGAGCATCCGATAAGGTTAATTAGCTTTACATACCTTTAATGTAGACATATTTAGAATCCATAGTTAATAGAAATGTATTTAGCTTACATATTACATACCACACTATATCAATACAATACCAATCTTGTTAAATATACCCGATATGAGACACGGCTATTAAGATTACGTTGGTAATTTAGCAATCACGAACGCATTTCATTTTTGAGTGATTTACAATTGAAAAAATTGATGTAAAGCTTGGTATGATATATTAGTTTATTTATTTTTATTACACATTACCTAAAACACAGTAATCAAGTGGCATAACAAATATTTTTAAAATTTAAATTATTTATCACTTTTGAAATAGGCATCAAATCCTTGAGAATCAGCGTACCCATCATACTCTTTACTGAGGGCTGCCTTATCAGAAACACCTTCTTTCCCAAATAATCCTTTATCATGATCATGATGGAAATATCCTTTCTTGATACCAGCACCTCCACCTAATTCAAATCCAATACCTTTGGCACCTATCTTCTTTATTACTCCACTGGTTTCGTCTTCTACATAAAATTCGTTATCTTTATTATATTCATCTTTATGGGAAATTTTGTGAAATCCCTTAGATTTAATTCCCTTTTTGTATTTTCTTTCTTCATTTCCAGTGACGCCTACTCCTTTTGCCGCCAAACCTTTAGCTATTCCATATATTGCACCATCATCATAAGACCCTGCGTCGTGTAATCCTATTTGTTTTAAAAATTTCTTCAAGCTTTCTAAATCATATTTTACTTTTAATCCTTCATCATCGGTGTTCTTCTTTTTAAATCCAGAAATGCTTGTTTTAGTTTTTTCTTTTTCACTATTATTTTGCTCACTAGAGCTTTTTTTACTTGGAGTTTTAAAAAACTCTTCTAGGTCTCCATCGTTAGGTTCGTATTTTAATTTAGATAAATCCGTGTCAAGATTATCGTACTCCAGTGAACCTAAATTAACTGGCGATGAATCAGTACAGCATAAAATTGAAGTCAGTGACAGCACAAAAAATAATTTCTTTTGCATTATGTCCTAATTTTTTATTGGATCTTTCGCAATCAAAGTAGGTTACGACACTGACATACATGCGTTCTGTTTAGTTTATATAGCCTTTGTTCAAAATTAGTGAACAAGGGTAAGTTTTTTTATATCCTTATATTAAGTTCCGCGCGGTCGCATCTTAATTGATAAAACTAATTGGTTCACTGACATGGATCGATCAAGGTAACAGCTGCCTAAACAAATCGCTATAATAGTTAAGAAGCCTTTATTAGATTATATAAATATCTAATATAATCTACATAGGTAGTCTATTATATAAGCTTTGACATAATTGTTGAGGAGTAACCGTACTTCAATAATATCATGACATTCATGTATTTGTAAAATAAGTTGTATTATTGACTAACTAAATGTTTCAGAGTGCACAAAAGAATGATGAATATGTAAATATTGTAATCTCATGACTTCGCATAATTTATCTCGCTAAGTCCATATTAGGTGCCAAGGCCGGTGGTGGTGGTGCAGCTTCGTAGCGTCTGAATGTAAACTCAACGGTTGTGAGTTTGATTCCCCCTCGAGGGCTTATTTTAATTTCTTCACTCTGGTGACAAAACAAGGCACGGCGTTTAAATCGCTTCCGAACGCTCAATATTAGAGATATTGAGTGTTTGCGTCACATAGTGTCTTAACACTATGTTTCTGGAGTTTAACATGTGACTTACATGAATAAGCATCATAATTTATTTAGTATAATGTCATGTTTCGAATAAATTAAATAATAAATAAAAAAATGTATAATTTTAGATAATTACTTCACTATTGTGTTCTAGTGATACAAATATTCATGTACGATTATTATTATATTTTAATAATAATATGCTGAAAAATGAATAATATGCTTGTAAATTTAATTTCCAATAAAATAACTTAAAGATTAGATTCGTCACTTCTCGTCACGGCGTATCGATTTTAAAAAAGTCGATTTCAAAAACATTCAAGGCCATCTCTAATGTAATTAATTGTTCGTTTAAATTTGAAACAGTAAATTTAATTATTGATTATAGTTTAAATAATTATTAGATAATTAAGTTGAGGCTATCGTAGCGTAGTGAAACATAGATTGTATATACTATGTATTTATACACGATGGTAGTAGGTTCAACGTTCTTGAATTTCTAGGCTATACTTATTAAAACTATTTACTTTTTTCCAGCATTTATATTTTAAACCGAAAAGGGTAAGTAAAATTTCACCCACTATCAAACATAATGTCATAGACTTAGACAGAAAGAAGAGAGCGGAGTAATCTTAAATATGGCTCATTTGCTGTCACAATGACGTACTTACTTAGGCACTCCAAAATTCAGCGGAAAGTGGGGAACCGAATATCTTAACACTAGGTTCCCTCTGCCTACCTTGCGGTGTGCGGGATACAGCGCAGATTTTGAAGCTGATTTAATTTAATTTTTTATTTAATCATTACAATGTAGGAATATAATTAATTTACCTCGTTAGAGAATTCATGAAATCGGAGTATTGTACTTTCTGTCTTTAGCAATGTTTAACATAATTATATTAAATGTTGATTTAAAAAATCGACTGTAAAACACTCCATCCTTACTTTCCTTCGTATTTGTTACGTAACCCAACTCCGCCACCTCTCACCAGGTGGATGAATCGGAAGCAATTAAAACTTACGAATGCCTCCTAGAGTCCCAGTGGGAATGAAGCCGACAACATAATTCAGATTGTATTTAAGGGTTGTCTTCAGTTTCGCGTTTTCTGTAATTAATATATTATCAGCACAACTTTTTTTAGCTTGACTATATGCTGACTATATTGAATTTAGTTAATTAAATAAAAAAAAGATGTCAATATTAGCCTCAACTATTAATAACATAATCACCTATGTGTATATTTTAAAATTATAGCATATAAGAATAAACTTTTTATAAAAATACAAGTTGTATTTTATTATTTGTTAGTGCGACGTTTGTGGGTTCGATTGACTAAGTGTGTGTTATTTACGTTGAAGATTTGATTTTTTTTTTATTTACTTAGTCGATGACAAGAAAAACCGCAGCGTTGAGGTCCGCCACATAAAAAAAACTTAGATTTTTAGACATTAACTTCAAAGGGGCATTATTATTTTTTAGTGTAGCTACTTCATTCATTTACAGCTTTTTACTAGTCGTCATTAAATAATAGAAACTAAAGTACATAATAAAAATATTTTAATTTAACTTTTAATTATATAAAAACTTTTTTTCAGCTCTAAGTTAATCACACTTTAAAATCTATTTTAAATCAACACTGTTGTTTTTCAATAAGGAAAAAACCTACTGCGCACAGTAGTTGGATATCCGAATTTTGTCAAGATGATAAATATTTTGCATGCAAGCAGAGGCAACCTGGGAATCTACTGTTACGACACTCCGTTCTCCCTTAAGAAAATTCCTTAGTCCACTTTGAAATGTCGAAAAAGAAATATATTGTAATGATTTTATTGATTTATAAAAGAAAAAAAGACATTTTTAAAATCTTTTATTTCCACATCTGCTATACAAAAATATTTACACTTTCATCGAGTATCAAACATAACAAAATAGTCAAGAATAGCAATAAATTAGTCAACAGTACTACATTAGAGATCATTCGTCATCGTGTTTGTCGTCACCGTAGCCGCCGTCACCGAAGCCGTACTCCTTCTCGTCACTGCTACCACCTTTCTTGCCGTAGTCCCCGTGGTGGGTGTAGTGGCTGTCGGCACCTTCCTCAGCTGAATGGCCCTCCTCGGCCTCATCTAAATGTCCCTTGTCATGATAACCAGATTTCCCGAATCCGCCTTTCTTGAATCCTCCATCGCTGTGCTCGCCCTTTTTGTGGCCACCTTCCTCCGAACCATGATGAGCTTCCTGAAAACCGTGTTTCTTGAAGTTGCCGCTGTTATCAGCTACGTCGTAGAAGTCATGGTCTTTCTTGAATTCGTCCTTGTGGAAAACTTTGTGGTAGCCGGTTACGTCTTCGCCTTTGCTGAAGTGCTTTTTGTGTCCGTGGTCACCTCCTTTGTATCCTTTTCCAGCTTCGAAATGGCTGCCGTGGGCATCAGCTTCGTCGTGGTGGGCACCCTTCTCTCCTTTGTCTTCGTGGAAGTATCCTTCTTTGTGTTCCTTGCCATAATTGCCGGCAGCGCCTTTAGCGTGGTGGCCGACGCTGTGATATCCCTTGTTGCCCTTCTCTCCGTGAGCGGCGTGATGTTGTTGGCCATATGAATTGCCACTTCCCGCTTCGTAGCTCGCGCCATGCCCAACGCCGTGTCCCACTAAATCACCTTCACTGCTTTCGTAAGATCCTTCGTCAGAATCAGAATCGTCATCGCCATCGTCTTCTTCGGCATCTTCAACAATGATTGGTTTCGCAGCCACATACGGCAAGGGTACTGGTGCTACATCGTATGACTCTAAGCTTTTATGCGGTACACTGAGTATCGGAGCCGTGTAGACCTGAGGCTGCTGGTAGCCATGGGCACCCACTTGTATGAAGCTAGCGGGGCCGTCGTTGTCGCTGCGGTACACATAGCTGGTGGCAGGAGCGAGCCCCACCTGCACGGCGGCGGCGCACGCCACCACACAGAGCAAACAGATTGCTGTCTTCATGTTGAGATGTTTCCTGTTCAGCTACCTGTGCTGTAATAATTTTCTGACCCCGTTGCCTAATATTTATATCAAAATAGTAATCGAAGCGCATGAGTGTTCCGATACCTTTCTCGTAGCCATGTACCAGATCGCTTACCACGAGGTTATGGGTGACAAAGACGTCGGTAATGAAAAAATGGTTCGCGGTGACGCGGCGAAGGCGGCGTGGAATAGTTTTTGCTCGTAACAAACGCATAATAGAACAATTTGCTTGTTCCATCGCGTCGGCGCCGACTGACCGAGTCCGCGACATTTGTAGGTCAATAGCATTCGTATTATTTAAGAATAATTTAATTTTAATTGTAATTATTCGTTGTAATTTGGTGTTTGGTTATTGTGTAATATTTCTTTCGTTTATTTGATGTTTACTAGATAACTACTACTAGATAATTTTCCCAAAGTTATCTTACTGTTTATTATTTATATTTTTTAACTTAATACAAGTCTGGCACACAGTACTTACATGCAAACATACAGGTACTTGGGTAGAGAGTCCCAAAGGTACTTCATTCTCCATTTCCATAACTATGAGGAAAATCCTAATAATTGTCATCAAATACGTGTTTATTTTTAGTTTAGTAGAATCACTAACTACATTTAAGAGCTTCAAATTTTTTTCCGCGTAACACTCCGTTCCATACGCACCGCCTAATTTTCGAGATATTTTAGATAATTTTTAGACATTGCTTGTTGAGATGTGAGGCAGAAAACTTATCGCCGCGCTTTGTCTACCACAGTAGAGAAATGAGAATAATTTAAATATAAACATTCCGGGAATCGAACCCACAACCGTCGCGTTTGCTCTCGGACGGTGTCCCAGATACGCGTAGTGACGCACTACGCGTATCATCAGAAATATAAAGTAGACAAATTAATAACGAATCCGCTACGAATTAGTGGAGAACGGAGTGCCCTAACAATAAGTTCCCTCTGCTTACCCTACCATATAGAGCATGATGGTGTATTCCATTTAATTATTTCAGAATCTCTCAATTTCACTTCATTTTTTGAGCTTTACACTTAAACCCTAGCGGAGTAGCAAGAGAGAACGGAATGCTACGGTCTCTGCATATCTCTTTTGCCTCGTGTTGACAGTCATCAGCCTCTTCTTACATATATTCCGGAGGGTCCTCATGACCTTCGTCCAGTATCATCGATACTGTGATCTGGCAGGTAAACCGAGGTCTCCTTATTGCTCACTCAATGCTTAATACCAAAAATTATTTCAAACAATAACAAAATAAAAGTCAAGAATATATTTTTACAAAAAACATTAAAATTTTAAAGCAACAATAGTTAAAGATTTCTAAATTAAACGAATTCAATTGATCTAATCCATTAAATTTTGTTACGAGATCAGACTTAGAAAAAATATCGAAAATATAACGTAAATAGTATGAAAATATAACGAAATTTAGATACTAATATTGTTTTTTTGTTTAAATTTACAATATTTGAGCACGTGCTCGGTTTGTTTAATAAGAGAGATAGAAAGGAATAAAAATAGTTTCAGTCTGTACCCCACATACAGCTGGGGAGACACAGGGAACCTAGTGCTATGTATTTATGATACTCCGTACCCCTTATGTATTTAAGGACAAATGTTGCTACATCAACTCCTTTGCTTTATTTTACTGGTCATAATATTAAACGAGTGTATTGAAATCAAATTGTGGAACTTAGGTTTATTTCTAATTATGGTCCTTAAAGAAATAAAATATTTAAAATAAATGAACAATTTAATATATTTACTTCTTCGCTCTGGTAACAGGGCAAAGCGTGGCGTTAAATTCCGTTCAACGGAAACTGGGGATCGGAAGTGACTTATGCTAGGACCACATTCCGAGGAACGTCAATGCCATCTCATGGCATCTCGATAAATGTGGCTTAAATTGTTAACGCGATAAGGTGATTGGCTACACTCGCAACGGTCTTCGTGAAGCTCATTCTTCGCGACAAAAATATTTATATACCTAAGAGTTAAGTGGCCCATTACAGGGAAAGGATTTTCTTAACCTTAATTTTTTCCAGGTACCCTCTGGTACCCTGCTATGTGCTCTACAATTCCTTTTGTATTGTGACAAAGCCTTCACGTTTAGTCTTTTACAGATTCATATTAAGTAAAGTTTTTGTAATCCCACTTCGATAGTATTATACAGAAAAATAATGATTAAGTATTATAAGTTAAATACAACCTAAAATACTTTTAAATGTTTTTTTAATAAAACAATAATTTTAACTAATAATTTAGAATAATTATTGAAAAATCTAAATTTAATTTCAAAATTAACAAATCGAGCTTCTTTCCCAAAAAATGACTTATTATAAAATCGGCAAGAAACTGTGCAATTTATATGGACATATCAATATTTTGTTAATCAGTTTATATAGTTTGAAGTAGGTAAGTAGTGTATATATTAAGATTTTAAAAGTTATGAAATTGAAAGTTATTAATGTGTAACATCAGCATGTGGCATCGTTTATTAGTTAAAATGCAAAGGTATAAGTAGTTTTGATAACAGAAAAGCATTTTTTAAAAAAGTTTGTCTTATTTTTGTGTAATAATAAATTAAATATTTACAAAAGTTAACAAAACTATAACAAATATCTTTAACGCGCCGTCATTAGTGCTGGATTTCGTAGCCGTAGAGATTGCCTGCAGCCTGTCCGCCGTCAGACGCGAAGTCTCCAGGTTTTTCTTGGGATGATTCTTCAGCGGAGTGGTCGGATCCTTGCTTATCGTTGTCTTTCCCGCTGTCGGCGTGCTTGTGCTCTCCGGACTCATGAGATCCGTCCTCGTCATGTCCTCTACCAGCTCCGTGGTGATTTCCCCCATCTCCGTAACTGTGGGAAGCCTTGCCGCCGTCGCCGTAGGACCCATGGCCTTTATATGTTTCGTCTTTACTGAAGACCTTATAGTATGCACCAGTTTTTTGTTTAGCGAGAGCACCTTTGTGCTCATCTGCATCATTGTGGTTTCTGTTATCGTAGTGTTGTCTGTCATCATCTTTTTTTCCTGTATAGGAGTAACTTTCATACTTTCCATTTTGATAATCTCCAGCTCCATTGTTGTAGTATTTTTGGTTCTTGTACCCTTTGTACCCATCATTGTCTTCGTTGCTGTCTCCATAATACCCTTTATAAATCCCATCATCAAAGTGTCCCAGTCCCTTTAAGTAATCTTCATAGCTGGTGTTCTCTCCGTAGTGTGCAGTGTGTTCATCGAATATCTTTTTATAATCGTCGCCATCATCGGCGATGCCATCTATGTGATCATTATGTTCATCTTCGGCTTTTTCTTTGACAGGAATAATACGTTCATCGTTTTTGGATTCTGCCTTATTTTCGTCATTTTTTTCTTGATTCACTTTTTTGTTTGGTGCAAGCACGTAAGGTTTAGGCGCTGCGTATAGCTTTGAAAGCTCTTCGATGACCTCGCTCTCACCCATTCTAATAACTCTTTCTTCTCCATCATTTTGCTTTTTGTAAATGTACCCGGTTGCAGCGGGGTGCAGGTCGGAGCCGCTGGTCCGCACCATCACCGTCCGCTCGACCGTCTCCCGCATCTTCATGCAGGAGGCGCCGGCGGCCACCGCTAGTGTCAAAGCAAAGACTCGCAGCATATTCCCCCCGCGATCTCTGCAGTTATGACTGCAAAGGTCAACTCGACTCATTATATAGCGAATATAGTAATCGGAACGGTCATAAAGGCGCTCTCGATATTGTGCAATAAGTTTTGTCAATGATCATGAAAAACCCTATTTAATTAGTGCGGCGCGGGGCATTGGCTGTAGTTGATATAAAAAAGGCACGTCCTAAGCGGGAGCGAGGACAGTCGTCGCCGACAGTGTTATGCTTATATCGACCATATTTACTTATTTTATTATATTATGTAATCTAAAGTCATATTTAGGTATATCGAAAGCTTAGTAATAAAAACAGGTAACATTGAAAACAAAATATTGGCAATCCACGTTTAAACTGAAGCAATTATAGCGTCAATGCTTGAGATTCTTGATTTTCTATTTTATACAAAATAAAAGAAAAACAATAGAAGCATTCAGTATTTCTTCATGATATTTTCAGAAAGTCTTAACTATTAGAGTTTACTGTTTAAGTACCTTAGATTTTTTCAGCTTTTTCGCATATAATAACAGGGGAGATAGGAGTGTGGGGAATTGAGTGTACCACAGTGCCCAATTTTCAAGACATTACGTTTTAAATGGCGGAAATGCGGTTTTTTCAATATACAGAGAAGGAATCGAACTTATAACCATCATATTTACAGGTCAGATGCTGTTCCACTACGTCACGACGGCCTGCATGCGGCCTCTACTTTGAATAAATGAATACACACACAGTTTGAGTATATTATATGAATTATAATGATTTCTACAATATTCTGAACAATATATTTTTATAGACTAATAAAACTTTGATTTCTCAAACAAATATTATATTAAATATTCTTTATTAATAATATAGTTAAATAATTCTTACATGAAAACATTATTTGGATTCAAGAATCACGTGATAAAACTAACTAATTTTATTAAAAATACGAGTATCTTTGTGGTGTTACTATTAAAAAATATTAAATAAGTAAATTATATAAAAAAATCTATATGAATAACAAACACTAACTCATCCTTGTAACTTAAAATAGATTTAAAAATATATTTTCTATATAACTGTCACTCCTGGCGTGTCTATTATCAAGTTTTGCAAGACTTTTCACAGCGCTCTGAGAGTCTTCCACGAGCAAAGTAGGAGAGTCGAAGCTATCTCTGTTCCCACTATCGAATACAGCGTAAGGTTTGAGGACACCCTCTACCACTTCGAAACCTTTGATTGGATTCTTTTTGGCTAACTCCCAATCGATGGGATTATATTTCTCAACATCAAATTTCTTCTTATGATGCGGGGCGTACTGGACCCCACTAGTTCTAGATTTTAAAGCATCCCTTTTATTATATTCCCCTTGCTTTGGAAATGTGTCTATGTATTTTTGTAGAGTGTCAACACGAGGGAACGATTTTGCGTAAGGATTCCGTTCGTTTATATTAGTTTTATGTAGAATTTTACTACTAAACTCCAATAATTCCGCATTTGTTGGGATTAATTTATGATTTTTATTATTTTCTTCTTTTGTTAGATGTGAAATACGGTTATTGATTCTTTGTGATAGAAGGCTCTCGTGTGTCTTACTTAATGACTGCTGGACCGAGCCCAGGCTTCTATTGGGTGTAAACAATTTATCTTTGGCATTTACAGTTTCACCTAATTTTGTTTGGTTTTTCGTATTAGGAACACCTTCGGTTCTCCAATTTTCGTTAACATCCTTTAGGTTTTGTACGAGGTCTTTCATTTGTCGTTTTGGTGTTTGCGTATACCGAATGGATGAAATATAGCTCCGTCTCGCTGGTACGGCTGCAAACACATTGGAAGATGGAGCTTGCACCTGGGGATTGACCACGTGTCTATCTGCCAACATCTCATTTACGTAACTAGAAGTCCTAAAAAATTTTCTGTAGTTAGATATCCTGTTCTTAGGAAATGCGTTAATACTGTTGACTGAAGCGATGTATCCTTTCGGATTGTCATTATAGATATACGCGAGTGCAGGATACCCAATACCCAATATATTAAAGTACATATATATGGCGAGTACTTCCAGTAACAAGTCCATTTCGCAAGTAATACTGGTATGTAACGTATCGTACTGTTTTGGTCGCACTTTTAAATAATTTCCCTCAAGTTGTTTACCGCTGTGAGTTTGTAAACACGTAAACGTATACAGTTGTACATTCATTCAGATGACATTTCTAATCTAGTAATACTCCCAAGTTTTCTCAGCTATTTAAATTATTTATTTCTTTGTCTCGAAACAAATGTGTTCTATTGAAAATCTTAGAATAATTAGAAAGGACTGATTTAGGACTGTTTAAATGCAATACAAATTAATCGTATTGCATTTAAACTTTTCGAATTTTACACCCTAGATGAGACAAAATTTGGGTGGTTGGACACACATCTATAGCGCAGCAGCACAGCGTCTGACTGTATCAGCAACGGATCTTGGTTTGAATCTCACTCGGGGGAGTGAATAATTTCATTTCGACGCGCTAGTAACAAAACAAGAAGAACACGGAACTCTGTACGAGTTGTTGCGAATATTGCAACTAAGGAACTAGGTTCCGTCTGCCCCCTGCTACATGCAGGATGAACCTCGAAGCTATTACATGTGACATAAATATATTTAAAGATAGGTAAGTATATGCTGTATATTTTTTTATTTTATGTCATAAATAAAACTGCATATATGCGATGTAATCCTTAATTATCCCCGTGAAATTAGCGTGTTCTACTGGTTTTTTTTATAAATCAGCTTAACGCTGTATCCCGCACACAGAAGGGTAGGTAGAGGAAAGGGTAGGTAGTGTTGAGATACTCCTTTCTCCATTTACCACCGAATTCTGAAGGCATTCAGTGTTGAGTAGCGGAACTCAACGCCGCGCTTTTGCCTTCACACTACAGCAAAGAAATGAAAATATAAATTTAAATAAATATTTAATATCCTCGAGTGAGGATAGAACCCAGGATCAGTCGTGTTACTTGTGCCACGACAGGCCTCAACTTAACTTATTTTTTATATTTCATACATTTTTTTCAACATTTGCTGTGGATCTCCAATTTATAATTTATAATAAACACGAGTTGAAACTAAATATTATTTAAAGTTTCCAAACAAACTCGTGTCGGGCACGTCGCAATCAATGTTGTTATATTTTAAATGTAGACATTAAACATAAACTGTTTTACATTTCGTCAGAAACAATGTAGCACTGTTAGTTAAAGTCAAAGGAAGATTCATTTCACTACAATGGAACCGATTGTAATGAATTATCTAACTTTATTGTTTTTACTGAGCTTGCTTCATAGCGTAGTGTTTAGTAAAACCCCAAATAAAGAAATGATTGACAGCTTAATCGAGAAGCTTAAAGAGGAATCCAGAGAAAAACAAAATGGCAGTCGTTTCGTTTTCATCAACCGTTCACGTATATCCAGGAATGTTAATGGCACTGAAGACCAAAACCAGAATAACATAACCAGCGCAAAAGTAACAAAATCAAAGAGAATTTTGGTTAAAAAGCCTATACCTAGTTTTGCGGAGGCAGAGAATGAAGATTATCAGTTTAAGTTAAATAATCCAGTTAAGTTCTCTGACTCAGTGGAACGCGAAGATGTAGATTTTAACATCGATGATTACGACTTTGATGTTCATCATGACGAATTCCTCGCCAAAAGTAAACTGCTTCAACCAAGAAAAAGAGAAAAAATAAGTCCACAAATTGAGGCTGAGTGTCATAAAAACGATTTACGAACACAAAAGATTGTTGTACCAAGATTTATTAAACCATCAACTGAAAAGCTACCAAAGGAAGAGAAGGAAAACAAGGAATATGATGACGATTCTAATGAAACTACTGAAATGTTCAACCAAGGAAGGATGCTTAAAGATTCTGAAGATTATTTCAGTTCTGAAAGTGGTAAGGAATATGAGGGACAGGTATCGGTCAGAACAGCGAGGTCTTCGTTAAGTTTTAGTGATTATTTTGAGAAATTCAGCGAGAAAACTTCAGCTTTGGTGTCAAAAGTTTTAACTTTTTTACCAACATTTCCTCAAATGCCTGTAGCGAAGAAACTGGATTAGGTTTAATTTAACTCTTTGTAGATTTTTGTAGTGATTTTTATATTTAACAATAAAAAGTATAAAATAAAATTCATATTTGTTAACAGTACATTTATTTTTATAAAGGTATCAAAATAAAATTACAAATCTAAATATAACTGAGTAATCCTTATCACGTAGCACGAATTAATAATTATTTAGCATTTATACTTACTTCTGCAAACCTATTATTGTACTAAGACTTTTATTGTATTGTTTGAAAAATAAAGTATATTTCAAAAATGCTTTAGTATTTTTATGGAAGTCTTTAGTAAAAAAACACACACATCTACTAATTCATATAACGATCAAAATTGTCATTATTTATTAAAGCTATTTTTTTGGCTACATTTTTATATAAGTCTAAATCACTACCTATATTACGCAAACGCTTCGAATCTTGATATTTTCCTCCAAAAAAACGATTTTTATTATCTTGTGCTTCATTGTTAAGATTTCCTTCATGTCCCAAAGCAGCGGCTGCTTTAGATTGTAAGTAAGCTTCTGACCCACCAGTTCCTATACGTGAAGCACCATGTTCCTCAAAATTTGAGGCTTTATTGGTATCATCAATGGACTCCGTTTCCTCCTGATACTCGTCCTTATGAAAAACCTTTCGGAGACCCCTCTTTTTTTCACCTTTGTCGGCGTTATTCTTAATTGAATACGTAGATATCTTATTATGGTCTTGTGATCCAAATTTATTTGCAAAAGCATCAGTAAAATCTTTAAATTCTCCCAGATATTTTCCGTACAATTTTTTTCCGTTTTTATAACCTTCTTGATAACCATTACCTTTATTAAATGCATCAAATTCATTTTTATTACCATACATTTTGATTTTTATTTTATTCTGTTGATCATCGTCGGCTAATTTTAATTCGCTTGGTGAATCTGAAAATTTTTTTTCAAAATGATTTGAATATTCGTCATCCAGGTACTTCATTTGCTTATCATAGTCATCCATATTCTGATACAGGGATTCTTTATCAAATTCTTTTCCCCAAGAAATATCTTTGAAAGTAAAAGGATCATCATCATATGATTTATCAAAATAATCGCTTAGAATAGATGAAAAGAATGGCTTGTTTCCGTAAATAGGATTATCACTACTGGGTGCATTGTACATAGGATTATAGCCTGTATACACGTAACTATTAGGGACTTCATCAATTTCTTCATGAACTGGTATAATTTTCTGTCGTTTTGATTCAATAAAGCGTTTGTCTTTAGCTTTTTGGAATTCAATATCGTATTTAATATTGTCGTAATCATAGGGCGTGTGGTAATAGTAGGGCCAGTTGTAGTAGTAGTTTTTAGAATCACTTCTAATATCTTCATCATCAGAATGAAATACTGGAACGTCGTATGTCGGTATCACATTGCTAGCAGCTAATATAAGATTTCCGGGTCTGTTTGTTTTAGCCGATTTCCCTGTAGATGTCAAAGTATATTCTGTTGTTGTTCTATTGATGTTCGTTCTGTTAGGACACATTTTACATTCTTCCTTAAAAGGATTGACATCAGATTTATTTCTATAAGTATTCTTGAGGCTGTTGTATAAAGTTAAATTTGTATTATTATTTTTTACTTCACTTTTGACGTGTTCACTCTTAACAGGCTCTAAATTAGACTTCATCTTACGTGTTATATAAAAATCCTTTATTGTTTTCATTTGTAACGTGACACAGGACACGAGGCACAGCAAAACCAAAATTCGTTTCATGTCAGTATCGTGAATACACTCCCAATAATTTGTTTGTACTGGAAATAGATTTTATTTTGATGTTTATATTAAGAGCTCATTGCAAGCCGTTATTGTTTTCAATCACAATGCTTCTGTTAAATAGTTAGGAAACGTCCTGCGCGGCTGTACGTACCTACTACACAGAGTTGTGTTACTTTTGCCTTTTAACATTTTCCGTTGGCATTTAGTGATTACTATTAAGCAATTAGAGGTTTTTGTCGTTTTAATTATTACTTGTGATTACGCAGGAGTTCAGAAATATATTTTTTTAGCTTCATGCTGTATCCCGCACACAGCAGGGTAGGCAAAAGGAACCTAGTGTTAAGACTCCGTTTCTCATTTTTCGCCGAGTTTTAGAGCTAAACGCCACGCTTTGACTTGATACCAAAGGGAAGGAACCAACATATGAAATAATTTCTAGGAAGTGGGAATCGAACCCATAACCTGTCGTGTTGTGTCGTGTATAATAGGTAAATTACAGAATTACTTATCATTAGACTCTTGGCCAACAATGCCATATTTTCAATTCTTTTTCAACTTACTTAGATATAGAAATGTCTTATATTTTATGCCCTATAATTATTGATAGTTATAACCCTGAATTGAGCAAACTCAGCGCGAGACAGAATTGATTTCAAAATAAATAACAGCCGGAGATTATTAATTATATATACCTAGTGTTTTTTCAGCTTTTTTGTAATTCACTTTCAGTTTATCAAAGTCAAGTTTTAATTTCTACGTGCTCTCTAACTCTCCGACACAAGTAATCAATAGCGACCTTTCGATTGGTTACGCTGTTGATTATTATGTTACCCAGTTGCCAAAAGATCCATTGTCTGGCGTACAATGAGTGGAGAATGACGAAATACAGGAATGCAATCGCAATACAGATGTGACAGGGTATGCAAATTTTGATTGTATTTGTGTGACAGAGTTGCTGGTAAATTGAAACTAATGTATTATAGTTTGTTATTATTTTGATGAAAGCAAATAATTTAAATGCAGTGTAAGAATTGATGTGACTTAGTACCTACCTATTCGTATAGGGGTTTCCTCGTGATTTATTAACAAGAAAAGATTTCATTGTACAAGTTAAAAAAGTATGTCATCTGTATTTACAATGTTGAGTTAATAAATACTTCAAAATTATAAATTTTCAAGTATTAATTTATTTAATTTGTATAACCTGTAACAAAATTATTAATCTAGTATGTTTTTTCTCAACGACGACTCAACGGCGCCCTTTGTCTGGCCAAAATGGGGAAATGAAAACAATTCATTTCCTCGAGTGGGAAGCGAATCAACCGCACCAGGATGGCCCCAAATAAATGGACGAATTACTCTTTTGAAATAAATTTATAAGCGCGTATTATATCTTTTCATGTTTAATTACCTACTCCATATAAACTCTCTACATACATATAAAACTGGCAAACCATTCATAAATTAACTGAGTCTATTTGTTTCAAAAGTAATAAAAAAACAAACATGTCACTTTTTATTATCTTATCTATTAATATTAGGTCTATATTACTTATATAAATAAGCGAACAAAAGGATATAAGGTTTTAAAAAACAAAAAAACAAACATTTACATTTGACTATTTATTTCATAAATTAAAAAATCAATTAATATAAAAATATTTTTATAATCCATTTGACAATTACACAGAATGTTGCGGATATGCTGCACTATGACGTCACTGATACCTTACTTTAAATAAAATGTTCACAATAAACATCGATAATAAAATCGATTTTGTTATCTATTCGAGTATATAAAAAAAAACATTTTTTGTATAACATGGTAGGATTATTGGTTATTTTTAGGTTATTTAAAAACTGAAAACAATTGAGCTATTCTTTCTTACCACGTCAAGATACTTATTCAGATGTAACAATTATTGTTTTTTTTGTCAAATAAACACATGTAAACAACAATGCATGGACGGTTCCACAGTGTCACGTCACGTCACGTTAAATGCGTACATAAATTCGTCACATTATTGAGAAAGCGCGAAAAATCCATTCGACCTGTTTATTTTTATTTGAGACTTAATTAAAAATATATATTATGTATATAAAATGAAATATCTATTTGTAGATATTATATACTTATGTATGGTTGTTTATGTGTATGGAAATTCTTCTTAGTTGCTTTCATTTAAAAAAACAATTATTACATTACGTTTAATGTTCATATTAGTATGTATATGAAAATTGTTGTTTTCTAAAAAAAAAATATTATTTGGTCACAATCATGCATCCTGGCAAAACTAGCACAAATTGACTTAGCGTTAAATATTTAATAACATTACTTATTCATATTCAAAGATACCTAAGAGCATTTTTTTAAACTCTCCACAAGTATTCTCAAACAACATACTATATCTATCTTTTTCCCATAAAAATATAATATTTGCTTAATATTTATTTGAAAATATCAGCTTATTACATATTGCAACATTATGACGCACCTTTTGTCGATTACAATGTTTCAATTTATTATTTTAACAATTGTATTTGAAATTTAATACATAATATTTGTGACAGATTATTATAATTATTAAAAAAAAAAACAAATTAAAAATCTTTTGGTCTTACGCAAGGAAATCAAATGAAGTGACATTACATTGTTATTTAATAATTAATCTAATTAAGACTAAGTGGCTAAGAAACAACCATCCAGTATAACGATGCACATTATCGTTCACGTCACGTTACCATCACGTTACCGTCATGTCATTAATTTCATCTAGACGATGACGATGAACCCGGCGCGCGGCTTGAGATTGTAACAATTCAATGTTACTTTTCACATGACCGCGCGCACCGCCGTGTACCGCACGCAAGGTCTATTAGTCTGTATAGACCTGTTCAGTTGACCCGTCCGGTTTGGGGCGGACGGACGCAAGGAGCTACGAAAATGAAGGATGAGGCATCTATCGATTTACTAATTGACGAAATAGTACCCTAATGTTACTATAAGTTCTTTTAGTAAAATGCAATATCTTACAGCACTTTTCAACCCAAGCATAAAAAAGTCAAAGGATGCAATCGACACCCTAAAGTACTTAAAAAACCTTCGTACCCAAGGTCAACGTCATCGCTGGTTCATATCCGGCTCGAATGACCAAATTTATGAATGGCTCGTAATAGTCTCGAGTTGATATAAACCACAAGATTAGCGAGTAAAAAGTTTATTACGTTAGTTACAAAGTTTAAGTTTAAGTTGGATGCCAATCCGCGGTGACAGTCATCAAATAATTGACTTAAATAGATTTCGTTCTAATACGTCATAAACGAGGTCGCGTTGTTAGCTGTATAAAAATCTGTACATGGACCGTACATAGTCTTAGTGCGGAATATAAAGTCAAGCAGGCTTAAGAAAGTCTTTGACTCAAATAGGGTGAACCCAGTATCATCTTTCGATGACGACGTCCTAGTTTGCGGTATAAAACTCACAAGCAAATAGCCTCCTCCATGTTCATTCTCGATTAATGTATACACTAGAATGCCTAAAGATTGAGATGAAGTTTTAAGATTAAATTAAATTTAATGAAAAACATATTCAGACAAATATATAGGAGAAAATTATCAAAATTTAAAATAAAATTGAGGCAAAAAATACTTATTTTATTTAAAACTTACCATGATGGTAACGTGACAGCATCGTTACCGTTTTTGTTACTGTTACCGACTAGACACAAGGCACGTCTCACAACACGTACGCAGTGAGCGCAATACATACATACACACATATACATATAGACACATTATGCTTTACTAATCAATTAATATTTGGTATTTAAATAACTAACACAAATAATAATAAAATAGATTCAGTTCAAAAAATGTATGAGATATTGAGATTGATTATTGAGTTTATTAACTTTATGCAAAGAAATGATGTATCAAAAATAAATGTAGGTTAATGTTTAATGATTTAATGTTTTAATGTCCCCCATTAAAATAATTCAAAATTTCACTCCCAGGCAAACAAGAAAAATAACTATTGTAATCAACAATTTTTAAAATAAACTAATAACCATAACATTGTTTTTCTCTTTATGTTAAATGGTTCGAATACAATCATTTAAATAATTGAAAAAAAAAATTGACATATATTAAACTAGAATACTAGGGAAAGGAATAACTATTTAGGTTGTAATATGTGTGAATGATATAATTTTAAAACGATAAAAATATATACTTTCAATTATATTTAGTGTTTGGTGTTGCTTCAAATTTGTTTCTGTAACAAACTAGCATCGAAAGATCGTTGTAAAAATCGATATTCACTTCATTATTCGATACAATAATATATCAATGTCAGACATAGGCAAAATGCGAGTGGGTTCAAAAAAGTCATAATAAATATAAATTATTATTCCATTTGAGCATGCCATATTACATTTGTAAATAGTTCCATCATTTTATACAAAAATATCACCATCTTATATATGTATATAAAAGAAACAAAAAAAATCTAATTTAAAACTAAAGTTAAAAACATAACAATTTCATATAGCTGCCTCTTTCACTTATATTGATTAAGAAAGAGGCAGATATATCAATATGTTGTTTCTTAGCCGACTATTGAGCTAGAGGGGAGGGTTTTTTATAAAAATATGTATTTTAAATGTAAAACTTAACACATTAATTTATTTCATTTAATATATTATATAAATTTGAGAGCATCTCACGTGGTGTTGCGAGTATGGCGGCGCGTCCTCAGAAATCTTGCGAACTGGATAAATAAACATATTATATAAATTAATATACATATATAAAATTGTTTTATATGTCCCATTTCTCACACTTTGTGATACATGTAATCTAGTAGTAAGGTACTTGATATAAATGAGGTTTATAGTGCCGATAGGTCAATTATTTATTTTTAATATATTAATTAAAATATATTAAAAATAAATAAATAGCAACACAACACGTTGAACACGTTGCAAGTGGCCTGCTGGTGTTCTTTAAAACACTTACGGCTAGTTTATGAGAAGGACAGAGGCTTTCAGGGCATGTTATTAATTTTTAACAATTTTCATCGAGTGTAAGATTCGCACATTTTGAAGATTTTTAAAACATTGAATACTAATCTCAATATAACTAATGTAAAAAGTAAAACTAATGTTAAAAGAGCAACTGTTGAGTTTCTTGCCGGTTCTTCTCAGCAGAACTGCCTTCTGAACCGGTGGTAGCTTTTTTTGACATGTACATTCGACGATTCAAAAGTGCTTTTATAGTTTATTTGAATAAAGAATATTTTGAATTTGAATTTAAACTAGGACTTTAAATTGTATTGAACGAATGAGGAACAATGAGGAATGGGTGTATTAAATAATGCCTAGTTTTTCTAATAGGCTTAATTTGTGACCTACTAGGTGACTAGGTTTAGTCAGACATCTATTAATTTTGAACTTTGATTTATATATTTTTCAGATTGACGAAAAGCTTGAAAGGTTTGAAGAAAGCTTGTGAGCAGCAATCAATACTCCACGTTGTGGCCGTAAATATATTCCTAGGCTTTATTTAGTTACCTTGTTTTTAATTAAGGCTTATCGAAATAAACTAAATTTAGATTTCTTTTCTTATATTTTTCAAAAGATACGTTAATTAACTAATTACTTTTATTATACTTGCATATTTGGTAGGATAGTTTTTAATAGATGTGAATTTAAATTAAATTTTCCAATTAAAAGCTAATTTCGAAATTTTAATCAAAAAAAATTTAAGATTTCTCTTAAAAGATTTTTGTAATTGGAGGTTGTGTTTACCTTTATGTAATTGTACAATTAATTTTTTTTGTATTGCATTGTAACAACTTCTGGAACATTTTAGAAATAAATAAATAAAAAAGGAGAATGTTATTAATGTTTTGGTAGAATAATTACGTTTTTCTTTATTGTAAAGTATTTATGTAGCGTGTATGTATATTAAACAGCATGTATAATTCTAGGCCGTCTACAATATCGGCTGTTGTGACTGAGGCACAAGCGTGCGACAGTAAACGCAACGGTTGTCGGTTCGATTCACACTCGAGGAAATTAAATACTGAATATTTTCATTTCGTCGCTCGAGTAACAAGGCAAAGAGCAGAGTTGAAGTCCGATGCCAATGCCTCCAGAACCCGGTGGCAAATGGTGAACGGAAGTGTCTTAATAGGAATCAAGTGACTAGATTATCAGGTTCCCTTTGCCTTCTCTGTATAGTATAGTAGCCGTTATATAATATCGCTATTTTCATTTATATTTCTTTAACGTGTGTATGTGGTGCGTGTATCTTCGTGTGTGTGTGCGTGTGTGTGTGCGTGTGTGTGTGTGTGCGTGTGTGTGTATGTGTATGTGTGTACCTGCGTATTGGTGATCACACTTGGTGGTCGGCGAGGGAGCCGTCCCAGGCCGCCTCCTTGTGCAGCGCCGCCTGACGCTTCTTCTCTGTAACACACACACGGACAAGCTACATGTTATTTTTATTCACATTAAACACGATAAGTAAACAAGTGTAATTTTCAAGTATTGTATAGTGTATAAGCACCTCATATAATAGATATTGTATAGGAGGTAAAAGGTTCAAATGTCGCAACTGATTTTTTTTTGTCTGCAAATCAACAGAAGAAAATAATATAAATATGTGAATAAGACTTCAGAATTTGTCTTTTGCTTCTTGCATCTTAACTTGTTTCATTTTGTCCGATAAATCATATAAAAATTGGATCTAAAAAGAGTAAAAACACTAACCTCTAGCAAGTGTAATTAAGCGGCGTTCTTCCGCGCGCTCCTGTCTCGCGGTACTGAGGCGAACACCGAGAGCACCCGAAACTAACCGCCGCGCCAACGCCGTACAGGTTTCTGGGCGTTGTCTGAAATAAAATCAAATCATGATTCTTAACATATTCAAAGAGTTAAGTAAAGAGTAAGTTTGAGCACACACAAAAAACAAAAAAACAAAAAACTACAAGAAAACGAAGAAAACGATAACTTTAGATAATTTTTACTAAAAAATAGAAAATAGAAATAAAATATTAAGATTACACATACATTACATGAAATCCTAGCATAAGACCTAGTTCGTTCTTGACTAATCAAATTACATACTAGCAACTAAGATACTTACTTTAAGCGGCTTTAAAACCGTATTTTAAATAGAAAAAAAAGAGTACAATAATAGAATTGGCAATACTTGTGTTTTTAAATTTTCTAAAAATAATATACTACAGTCGTTTGGTGTTTGAGAGAAGAAATAAAAAAAACATCGATTCCTTTTTGCTTAGTCAAAGTCTCTAGCTAAATGTCTTCATGCCGGCGTTGTCAGTCGTCGCGAATTTGGTGGGCAATAAAGTGCGACATTGAGTTTCGCCGCTCAATACACAATGAATCGAAAATTGAGTGTAAAATAGGGAATGGAGTGTTCCAACACTAGATTCACTCTGCCTAAATACACTAAACAAACATACAAATACAAAACTATCATTACCTATACCATCCTATACATTCGAGGCAGAGCCTCCACTCAACACACAATGTCCTCAAAATTCGGCGGAAAGTGGGGACCGGAGTGTCTTAACATTAGATTCCCTCTGCCTACCCTGCTGTTTGCAAGATACAGCGTAAAGCTGATTCTGATTTTATTTATTCTTACCTGTAAGGTTGTAGAAATTCAGCACATTTCTTCGCCTTGTTCCTGGACTCGAGCGTGGCGGCGTGCAGCGGCCGGCAGCGGGCCAGCGACCGCTGCGTCGACAGCACTTCTGCAGCTGAAATATGTTACATTCAACAATTAGTATTTACAGTTAATTAATTCATTTTATGTACGAGGCCAGTCGTAAAATGCCGATGCCGATTAAATTTAACATGATTACACATCTCTAAAATATAGTATAGTAAATATACTAGATATACCTACTAAAATTCTATTATAGTAAATAATTGTTGCAGTTGTTGCATGTTTAGCAAATATTTTTATAGGAGCAAAACATATAAGAATATTTTTTTAATAGTTATTATAACTAAGTATTTTTTTATGATTATTTAAGGCAACTCAATGCTTAGGTAGAACTTAACAGTAGTCTGCGATCTATGTATAATTGTCTAACACTCCATAATTTATTATAATTAAACATTTGCCGGCCTACTTGATTGGTCATACATAGTTTACCCTGAATATTCATGGATTACCACAAACACCACTGACCAACTATTCGGAAAATGTCTGAACACAGATAATGTATGAGATTTAAAACTTCATAATTTTAACATAAAAAGGTATTGAAAAGAGTTATTTTTTGTTGCCAGGCTTATTAAAAAAAAGGCAAATAAGTACCGACAAAACAAGTAACTAGTAAAACAATAAACTTCCAAAATTTATCTATTCAAGATACTCTACAGAACGAGTCCCAACTCTGTTGTGAACTAAATCCACAACGGTTTAATTAAAACTTAAATTACTATCAGCTATTTCAACCAACTTTACATAATTGAAGTAAAGAATGCTATTATAAATAAAGTGATGGATATCACAGGCCACCCCTACAGGCCATCCTCGTCCACCAGAGAATTACTTCAGGCACTTAGAATATGTCCTAAAGCAAAGCAAAGGAAATTAAACACAATTTGGATGATCATATTAAAGCTAATAATTTCTAACAAGGTAAGGTAAGATATCTGTGTAACAATGAACATTTAATTTCTCTTAGACATTCATACTAAACGGGAATCAAACCACCACCAACATAGAACTTCAACAGTGCTACTACCTACTCGTACATCAAAAAAAAATTTAAATAACCTAATTTTACTATTTCAAAATGGACGACCTGTTTCCAAGAGCACAGGAAACCCAAAAATAAAATATTTTGGCAACAGCTTTGCCACGTAAACTAATGTAGTAACATAATACGTACGTAAGTTATATTTATAAAAACTAAATGTAATGCAGCATACTTCATACAACGCATCGTTTGTTTACCTAATGGCGCGTGAGATTGTTATGGCCTGAATATCTTTACTAGAAAACTATAGTTTTTGTACTCTCTTAAATGGTTGGCATACCATATTTACAGCACCCAGACACTGTAAGCCCGACAGGTTGTGGGTTCGATACTCACTCTGGAAAATGAAATATTTAAATTCTTATTTCTACACTCTGGTAACGAGGGAGAGTGAAGCATTGTGTTACAGTTAATATCAATGTGTCCCCAGAATTTAGCGGCAAGTGGAGAACGAAAGTGCCTTAATGGGAACGAAAGGTCTTAACACTACCTTCCTTCCGCCTACGATGCTACGTGTGGGGTATAGCGTGAAGCTAAAAAAAAGAAAAACTACGTAATTTAATTCCCTATTCATTTTATATTCAAATTTATATTAAACAAATAAAATGTAGACAAAAATAGATCTAGTCTAACATGTGGGTAGCGCGCCAGCAGTGCAGTGTAGGCCTCGATACGTCTGACTCCGCTAAGTGGTAAGTGGCACGGCCGAGTAAGAGTGTTGCCACACGAGTAGTTTGTACGCATAGAGAAATAGAAATAACCGAGAGTTGTATATGACTCTTGGTATATTTTCCTCAGGCAGGTAGTGTCCTCGAATAGGTCATAAAAGTAACGCGTTTAATCACTTAGGATCTATGCGATGTTAGCATACATTGATATAATTAGGTAACAATCTAGTGTGTATTTAAAGACACGTTAGTTTGTGTTAAAAAAGAAAATCTGGAAAAAGTCATTACTGGATTTAGTAATTAATTAAAAATATTTTAGTAATTAATAAAACATAAAAACCCAAAATATATAAAATATTCCTACACAAGAGTCGTAGTGTGGCGCGACCACCGCCGGCCTACTTGTGCAGCGTTGCGTCACGACGGTCGTTGAACCGACTGCGCGCTGCAGCCTACGTATCCCGCACACAGCGGGGTAGGCAGAGGGAACCTAGTTAAGACACTCCGTTTCCCACTTTCCGCCGAATTCCGGAGGCATTGCATGTTGAGTGGCGGAACACAACGCCACGCTTTGCCTCGACACCATAGCCAAGAAATGAAAATATACATTTAAATAAATATTTGACTTCCTCGAATGGGGATCGAACCCACAACCAGTCGCGTTTAAAGTCAGCCTTCGTGCCCCTGCGCCACGACTGGCCTCGTTAGACTTTTGTAATATTGTTATTGTGTTATATTACGTTGTAATTGTAATACGAAATTTTATTATCTGTTGTAAATTGAATAACTTCATTTTATTTATTGCTGTACAAATCATTTTGATTTATATATGACAATGAAACTTCCTCATTGTGTATTTTCTTTGTTGTTCATTGAATGCGACATAGACTTGCAGAAAAAAGAATAATCAAAACCAACCATCCGATCATTGTCCTGACAGAGCCGAGGCTGAAGGATAGATACAAGATAGAAGCTAAAGTCACGGTATGTAATACACTATATGTTATTTAAGAATTCAATAATATCCTCAAAACATTCGGGTATAAAAATGTATACTCGTATTATACCATAAAAGCCTTTATGTCAATTACTCTCTCTAAGTCTGATAGTAATTCTCTCCGTATTCAATTTAGTTTAAGCGTACGTCGGTGGGAAGCGATTTATTTTATAGCATATAAATATCACTTTGTTTTCGGTTTTAATCAAGTCTTATCAGATTCGTGCCGTAAAAACCACCAGCTACACCGTTTCGGTACTCAAGCATCGTTTTATTGACAATTATATGTTAATTAATGTCTCTGGGTGCTAAAGTGGCCGTAAATAAAATATTTTTATGACTTTTCAAATGAACGTTAATCACTTCTCAAATATTAATATATTAAGGTAAACGCCTGTATACATATACATCGTAACCGAGCACGATTATTGTACTTATCTAATATATTATTTCATTTTTAATTAGTTACGTAGTGCAGTTGTCTGAGTTATGTATTTAATACAGCGTAGCACATCAACATGTACAAATATTTCATTTCCTCGAGTGGGGATCGAACCCACAACGAGTCAATTTACAGGTACACTTTAAGCCGCTGCGCCACGAATAACAATTATCTTTTATGTAATAAATACAGGTAATTTGATTCGTTAAACATTTTCAAGATTATTACTTAAGTCGATGAATATTTAAAGAAAACGCTGAGGTACGTCAGTGCGGAGACAATTGGGGCGGAAAAATGCTTAATCCCGAGAAGTTCACGCTATCTAAAATTATAATTACTTCAGAGGTATGTAAATTTGGATGAAATAATAAATTTACTAACCTTTTTACATTTAGTATAATAATAGAAAATGTCTGTTTAATTTGGTTCTGTTACTACAATCACAGGAAGTCGTTCTGGCGCAGTGGTAAAACATCGGAGTATCTGCGTGACGGTCAAATGTTCGATGTCTCTTTCCGCCTATCCTATATCCGTTATATGTGAAGCCCACACACACACGTCAATACCTATCTATACTGATGATATAGTTATCAAGACATTACAGATGACCTGAATACGAGTAAGACAGAATAACACGAAAAGTATAAAAAAATGAATGAAAGTGGCTTTAAAATTAATTTCTTGAGAATTTTAAAAAATACAATAACTAGTTTTAAATTAAGGAATCCTTGCAGTAAACAAATGATTGGTTCAATCTAGCACCGACTACTTAAGTAAGGCATATAATTTCCACTCCAATAAACGTTACGTCACGTTACCTAATGCCCAGCTTCCGTGGGTCGGAGAGAGATAGCTCCTTAATCGATGATATGCATGAGGTCGCAGTGGCAAAAGCGAGTGACTGTAACACGTTTATTGTGGGGTTTGGTTCCTATTGGGGGGATAATTTATTTAACGTTTTCACATCTTCTTGCCTACCCTGCTATATGGAGAAACAAATATATATGAATGTGCATTGATAACAGTTATGGAATAACAGGTAATTTGTTATTTATATCGTTCTTTTTCTGTATAACATAGGTATCGAACCCGTGCCTCTGGGTAACAATCCAAGTAACTAAAAAATAAGTTCTTATCAAGCCACGTCGAAATCCTTAAACGTTTGTTATAACTCATTTTTGTTGATAGCATATCTGTAGGGAGATTTTTATAAATGATGTCTGATAAGCTAGTGTTATTAGGACAGACAGTTGCCATTAAGATACCTGCGTTAAGTGGCGGAAGAAGTGGGATTGCTTGCCAGTGCTCGCTCTGATAACTAATATGAAAATATTAAATAAATATATCATTTTATCAAGTGGAAATTGAACCTACAACCTGTTGCCTTTACAGAAGCAAGCTTCTGCGCTACGACTGACCTAAGTAACAATAACAGTTTAAAAATGTTAAAATACATTTTCAGCTTCTTTTGTCTCTTTATTTGAAGATATTGTCACAGTGGCCCCCATTTGAACCACCACGCTGTTGTCAAAACACCTCAAAATAAACACTTCTCGAATTTTACATTTAAAAAAAATAGTTATCTTTTATGTGAATGTGCACAGCAATTTTATTGTCTAACACTTGGCTTAGTAATTGTTCTCTCGGTGAATTGCTTCCATGGGAGTGGATCGAGGAAGTGCTTACTGCCTTTTTGTCGTGACGTACTTCCATTATACTTCCGTGTTTGCCGCGTATAGCCGCGTATAGCCGGGTAGGCAAAGAGAACTCAGTGCGATGAAACTTTTTTTTTAACATCACGCTGTATCCCGCAAATAGCGTGGTAGGCAGATGGAACCTGGAAACCTCATGTTAAGGAACTCCGTTCCCATTAAAATATCCCCCTTTCCGACCAAATGTAAGACAGTTTCACTAAGATATGATGACTTCACATCATTGTTGTGTGAAATAGCAATATTCTTTGTAAAAATCGAGGAATGTTCTTGGTTTGTAGAAATACAGTGACACGCATGTTCACGCATCGCCGAATGTGGACTGATGTGCGATGTGGAACGCGAATTAGGCCAAGTTTCTATCATTGTTAAATCTTTTTATTTTGAAATAGTCAAAAGCTTCACGATGTATACCACGGGATATCTTAAAGCTGAAAGTGAATTATTTCAACTTCCTTGCTTAAAAACAAAGGTCGGCGTTGAGTTCTGCCATTCAACACACAATGTCAAAATTGTGCGGACACGATCACGGAGTGTCTTAGGACTAGGTTTATCAACAGCAGGGTAGGCAAAGGCTATTCTCCGCATCACCCGCGTTATATTTAGAATATCGATAGCGCGCTTTATCCTACCAAAGCGAATAATAAAAATAATACATATTTCTTTAAAATACGTCATAAAAATAATTCATTCCTTTGAATGGGGATTGAATTCACTACCATCGACAATTCACTAGTTTTTAAACTCTTAAACCACTCGAAAGACACAATTTCTCAAAGCAATGAATTTAATCTTATATTGTTTTATAATAGCGTTGCTCTCTTGGGAAACTCTTGCAGTCAAGTTACATTAGTGGTCTTTAAAAAGATTTCGTATTCTTCGCACAAGTAGGTCAAGACGTTGATCTAATATTCAACGAGTCTTTGCTAAAGTTTACGACATTCTTATCCTTTTAAATATATTATACTAGTCGAGGCCAGTCGCGGCACGAGCGTTAACGCGACAGGCTATAGGTTCAATTCCGAATCGAGAGAATGAAATATTTAGTATTTCCGAATTCAGGAGGCATTGCGTGTTGAGTGGCGGAAGTCAACGTTCCACTTTGCCTCGACATTAAAGCGAAGAAATTAAAATATAAATTTAAATAAATGTTTTATTTCCTCGATAGAACCCACAACCGGCCGCGCGTAATTACACCAGGCCAGCCGTGGCGCAGGAGCACAAGTCCTGCGTCACGGCTGACCTCTTTAACCAGAAAAAGATGTATTTTTTTCAACACGTCATAAATAAAAACGTGCAAACCGTGTAGTATTTAGCGAGTAAACAAAACACCACGGCAAGTTCAAGGTGACCGTGTTCAGAATAGAAAACAGCGCTAAGTGCGTCGTGGTAGGCGAGTGGCGAAACCGAAAGTTGTACCTGCTGCTATTGTGAGGAATTAGGAATATCGATTGAAAATAATTATTTATTTTATTTAGGAAAGACAAAAAGTATGGTCGACAAACAAATAAAATTATAAGTAAAGAAAATATTGATTTAGCTCTAGGATCGCTTCGTTAAATTCTCCTTGTACAGGATAATTCGCCACGTACGCCACGACTTTATTAGTTCAACGTAATATAATATGTAGTATACCTTAAAACTCAATATATGACCACCAAACTGCGAAAGCAGTCATAGGTACTGCTAACAAGTGAGAAGAGAATGACATAAAGTGAATAACAAGGAAGTTTTTTTTTCGAAAAAGAGAAGATACTTGTGGGTACGGTTCACCTGATGGCAAGTGATCACCGCCGCGCACCACTCTGCGCAACACCAGAGGAGCTACAGGTGCGTTGCCGGCCACAGAGGTGGAGATAGACGCGCTCGTTTTAATTTTCGGTTAATACACTGGACATATGCACATACACGTGGAAATATCAAGTCGATTTCATTGCATTTGTCATAACCAGATGTTGTCATTGATAAAAAAATTGTGACTGATACCACTGATATAAAACCATAAATTATACCTATCGATATCCACTATCTATGATGTAACATCTCATAATGGACGAAATTGGAAACCCAAGTGTCTTATCACTAATCTCTGAGAGTCCGGAAAATGATAAATATGAAAATAAAATGTATAAAGAAAATATTACTTCTTCTCAAAGAAATTTAACAAAAAAGGTATTTACCCTAATACATTTTATTAGGTTTTAATTTTACTACATTTCACGCTGTATCCTGCACGTAGCAGGGTAGGCAGACGGAACCTGTGAACCTAGTGTTAAGACACGCCTTTGTTACGACCATTTAGAGAAAACACCTTGAGGCGTTGCGAGTAGAGTGGCGGAACTTAACGCCGCAAGTTTTCAATAATATATGTATAATTTCAAATGAGGAATAGTAATAACAACGCAAATAAACTAATAGATAAATGAGTTACCTCATTTCCCCTTTTATGCAATTGTTGTGACACGCGGTTAGGTAACTTTGACATTTGAATAGCTGCAATAGTACCTACAGTTGCAGGCAGCGTGCAGTGAGTGGCCCGTGGCGGTCACGAAGCCTATCTAGACGGATAGGCATGCGCATTTTGTTAAAGATGAGTCGACTGTAAACGCGACAGGTTGTGGGTTTGATTCCCACTCTAGGAAATGAAATATTCAATATTTTCATTTCCTCGCTCTGGTTTCAAATATTAATTTAAAAGCTACAATAAAGTTTAGTAGTTTCTATACTTATATTTTAATGCTAAAGTGTTTGTTTATTTGAGTGCACTAATCTCAAGAATTACTGGTTCGACTTGGAAAAATATTTTTGTTTTGGATAATCAATTTATGGCGAACCCGCTGTACCGGTTATCAAACCGCAGGAAAAAGTTAGTAAAGAGAACAATAAGCGACAGTGGTATCGCGTGTGAACATTCGCATGAGAAACATCCATTTTATACAGAAAATACGATCGATACCCTATTATTAAAGTATCATACTGTTCATGGAAATGCCTATCTACTAAATTATGCCGTAGGTTATCTCAGGATTTCGTGTGTTTAATTTAGGCAATAAAAATATTTTCAGAGGAATATGATAATCGTTACTGGCGACTGGGGATTGTTGGTTCGATTCCCACTCAAAAAAATTAAATATTCATATATTCGTTTCGCACTCAATACACAACTCCTTCCAGAATTAAGTACAACACAACAAAACATTTCTTCTCCTACAAATAAAAATAATTGTCCTAGTGTTATTTTTGGAGTTGGGGTCATCAAATAATCATCATCGTATGTTACACAAAAAAACAAAGACCAGCTAAATGTTACTGTTTAGTACAGTACTTTAAAAAAATAAATAAAATTGTTAATCAACAAAAAATCGACGTCGCGTTTTGATGATTTTTTTAATGATTAAAAGAAAATCCATGTTGGGCCTTGGCACTAGTGGTAGCGGTAAGCCAAACCACTATCAGCATATAATAGTGAGTACTTACTACATCAGTGTTACGTTATCGTTCACAGATTACAAACATTACGTTATACAGGGTGTTGATTTAATTGCCCTCACGCAAGCGCCGTGATGCGATGCGTACTACGAGTATATTGAGTAATCCAGTGTTGTTGAACGTTGATAAATGGTAAAGTTCTCGTTATATCAGGGTTCCCAGGTTCCCCCCGAACCTGGGAACCAGGTGTTAAGATAATATAAGTTATAATTCTGCGCCTTGAGTGGCGGAACTCAACTCACTCGTTACCAGAGGGATGGAAATGTGTGAAGAAGAATGAATATTTTTCATTTGGAAATATAAAAATATTCATTCTTCTTCACAAAAATTGAACCCACAACCGTCGCGTAGTAGGTTAGAGAGAGAGAGAGAGAGAGAGCACATGACTAATCATTGTCAATACAAGTACCTACATATGTTTCAAATTCACAGTATAAGGCAGTCGGTTTTATATAAACATAGGAACATTACTGAGACTCTAGGAAGTAAAAGGTATTGGTTCATTCGTATAAGGATATAAAAGCATGATACAAGTTTTTCTATAGAACTCTATATAATACGTATCTCCTACTAGATATAAACAGATTGCACAATATTTCAGTATACATACTGTTAGCTGTATACCATCCAATTATAAGCGTGAAGGTTGCGGGTTCGATCTCCATTCGTGAAAATGAAAATTTTAATTTTTTTAAATTTCGTTGTGTAAAGCGAATATCGATTGCGTGTGATAATGTAAATATTACGACCGAGACACAATTAAGTACTTCTCTACGCGTCGTATTAGCATGTATTTACTTAACACCACTTGTATATAAAAATTAAAAGTTACGCAGAAGTACATGTGTATGTAGTAAATGTTTGTACGAGTACGTATAAAGAATACAGGGAAATGTGAAATTATTTTTTAGTATAATAAGACTAAGTTCTTGAGTTACATCTAAGTTCCTAAGGTTTGTGTGAAAAACAAACGCATATTACTACTAAATAATAAGAGCCTTATTTAATCATTTTATGACCTGATTGGCGATAAATATTATAATATTAATATGAAATATCCCCACAAAAGGTCCAAAATAAAAGAAACGTCTATATTCGAAATGCCGATAATCATCTCTCATAATCTCTCTATAAAAAAAATGACACTTACCAATTTTAGCGCTGCTGAACACGATGAGTGCGTGCGTGTCGTCCACCCACTTGATCTCGAAACCGGTGTCCTTGTATTCACTGAACAACGACAGAAGATCGTTCGTCTTAAACTCACTCGGGAAATCGTACACTTCCACCACATGGCCGAAAGTTTCATCGTAGGGACCGTTGAACAAGGCCTGACCTCTCGTCTGGTATTGATCGTAGTTATTCTTCGTTTTACTTATGTGCACTTTGCCGACGGTCGAAGTTAACTCCTCTAAAAGAGACGGGTCCAAACATTCTCCACTCTCATCGAACACGGCGTCCCAATCGTTCTCTTCTCGTTTCAACGAAACCTTTGCTTCTAATTTGGGTTTCGTCTTTTTGATTTCTGTCTCCTTTTCCTCGACTACTGTTACTTCATTTTGGCTTATTTTCTTAGGACTAGAGCTCCTTTCTTCCTCGATCGGATCGGAGATGACTAATACATCAGAATCGAAACTCTGTTTTATAATTCTCTTACTACTCCTATTAATCTCTTGCGACGCTCGTTTCAGCTCATTCTGTTCGACATCCTCGTCCTTATTATATAAATAATCATTATCAATAATATTGCTTTGAGTTTCTTGCGCCATGTTCATGTCGCCAGATTCATTCCTCCAGCATTCGTCGTAGTACGCGGGGCTGTAGAACCCTAGTTGGCCGTTAGCAAAATAATCTCCTATATAAAAATTGTCGGTTACTTCTACGTCGTTAAAACTACTATCACTATAAGATATTGCACTATCACTATTTGGCACGGGAGGCACAGGCTGGTCGTCGCCGGGCGGCGCTCTTCCACGCAAGTGCGGCGGCGTGTACACGTTGCAGAAGTGCTTGTCTAGGGAGCGCCTGGGGGTGCCGTGAGCTGATTTATCTTTGGATGCTGGAGACTTGGGGCATTTTGCATCAGAATTAGTCTTTTTATTATCTCCAGTTTTGTTTTCTTCCGCGTTCTCGTTCGACCGTAGAGCTCGCGGTACGTAAACGGCTCGGTCTGGCCGCCGAGGTTTAGCGGACCCGGATCTGCAACAGAGATACAAAAATATTCAATAAACGAATGGCTTCGAGCCGACTCTCACTTAACTGCCTTGCGTAAGCAGAACATCGTTTTATCGTCTAGCGTCGAGTGAATTTTGTTATTATTGCAGTACAATGGATAACGAGATTTTTGGGCAACGAGTTAAAGGCAAGATTATGTAAATAAAGTTGAATACACTCGTTTAACTTTTACGTTCTGGTTTTATAAATACGTATAACATTGTGGTACATTATCTGTAGATTTTATAAAGCAGCTTCACACTTTTTCGGAACATATAATCATTTCCAGGTTTTCATTTTATTAGGTAAATATAATCATTTCCCGGAGTGAGAATGAGAAATGAGAACCTTACACTATAACGTTTACTGTCAGCCAATATACCATGGTACCACAACGGCGTCAACTTTATAAAGAAAGATTCTTATAAAATATAAATAAAAAACCAGATATGAGTAGTCGCGTTCTCATCTTACCTTCATACGGTAATCATGTCTTTTATAGTAATATATCAGTTCGAGAATGCGTACTACTGTTAGTTAAATATGAAGTTTCATATAAAATATTCAAAGTCACTAATGTCATAAAAGTTATTACGCTATTAATACTTGATGACATAATGTCACCTACAAAATTTTAAAAATATCTTTTACAAAAACTGTAGACAGCACGATTCAGAATATCATATATGTAAATAATAACTAGAAAGAAAAGATATTTTTAATGTAAAATTAGTGGGGATACTTCTACTTTATGAAAAGGAATTCTAAACAAATGTTTGATACACTTTCGGCCGATCTCCGATCCCTATTTTTTGGTATATTAATAAGTATTCCATAATGAATGACAAACGGTTACGGTATTTACACGGTTAAATGTAGACTTTATAATTAAATAATGATTAAGTTATTATATTATTTAATACCTTTACAGTCTACATGTAAAAACTTGCTTTAATTATACTTAATATTGGAAACAACAAAAAAAAACAACCTATTCCCTAAAAATACCAACGCTAAAAACATAACCATCAAATTTAACGATCATTAAATTAACCAATAAAATAATCGATAAAAAAATAATTGATTTCAAAACAAGCCAACTGTAGCAACCGTCCGAGTGTGAGCAAACATCGATTATCTCACGATTGCGATAGCGCCGGCGGGTGACTGTAACCGGTAAGGGGGGCAAGGTCGCCAAAACTCATAATACCCTCTCACTTGGCATACTTTCGACGCGACCAACATTTTAATGTTTCATTTTGAACTTTTAGATATAGAGATACTTAAACCTTACATTTAAGTATTGTAGGGTAATCAAAAAAGTGTTTTCGTTTTAGGTTGACGGTTTTTTTTTTCACATATAGCAGGATAAATAGGGGAAGCTTAATGTTAAGACACTCTGTTCCCCACATTCCAATACAATATTTCATTTCCTCAAGTGGGCACCGAACCCACAACTTGTCCAGTTTAAAGTCCCAAATAATAAATAATTCCTAATAAAGCTAAAAATTATCAAATAATCTTATTTTGAATCAAATTCACATTAGGAAGTAAGACAACGACTCTACTGATCCAGTTCGACGGGTCGACCATCTGCCCAAAATTTTGCAGTTCATCAACTCGCTTACAAAACTTGTTTAGATTTACTTCCGTTATACATTTATATGTATGAATATCACACTTGTTGACAAATTTTAAATTATACAAGGGGCGGCGTTAAGTTCCGTCTCTGCCACCTTTTCGCGGAATGATTATTACAGATTGACTGAAGTAAACGACCGGAACACTGCTGTGACGTGTTTATTGCTTACATTCCGAAGAGTAGGTAAATAAGCTTGTTACATCTAAACATATACTTCATTTATGATTGTTCGCTTTATTTTTTCTTATCCCGCATATATCAGGGTAGGCAGGAGCATGTTGAGTGGCAGAACTCAACGCCGCGCTATACCTTGTTATCGGAGCGAAGATATGAAAACAAATAATAATTAATTTCCGAGAATCGAATCCACAACCGTCGCGTTAACAGTCACACAAATGTGGCTTTACAAAATATTAGTACTGTATTGTTTTAATTAGGAATTATTATTTTAATTAAGGAACATATCAACTTGTCTAATTATTTACAAATAAAAAAAATATACACACAGGAAAGTTTGTACAAAAATTTATCATAAAGCCGTTATTCTTATAGGGAGTATTCAGAAATATTTATCAATCACTATTAATTTTATACATTTGTTTTTAGGTTCTTTACTCTCATTTAAATTTGTTTCTAAATTAGGTAGCGGAGTTAAACACCGTATCGTACCTACTGTACCGTATAAACATTTGTCTATAAGAAGTCCTCTCCAACTGAACCATAACGTCAGTTATGTCAGTCACGATGATGACCCACAGTATTACTGTAACGTGTTACGACGCTCACTGTAACGAAGAGTTGCTAGGTCAGTCATGTCATTGTATCTGTGACCTCCATTCACCATTTTGTTAAAGTTGAGAGGTTATTTGACATTCACTTTGTGGAATACAAACAATCTGACAAGCACTAATTCTGTTAGTGTATTTATATTAGTCCACTTTAGCTATTACTAAGTACCGTTCATT
>JAEBDU010012628.1:0-34815 GCA_016802625.1 Heliconius numata | reverse complement strand
AACCATACTAGCACTACATTTACAAAAATATCTGTAAAAAATAATGATTGGAGGCGCCGGGTATCGATCCCGGTACCTCTCGCATGCTAAGCGAGCGCTCTACCATCTGAGCTACGCCCCCGATATTAATTAATATCAATTTAAAGTATATATTGGATTAAATAATATTATAAGTGAAGGCTGTGTACATGAGACTAAAGCCTTTCACTTATCAGTACAAGTGAATGTGGAGCAATTTCAACTTTATACTCGTATATTGTTGTATATGTACGAGTATATTATAAATTAATGGTAGTTCATTGCCATGGCTCATTTGATATATTTCTTATAGTGCACGACGATCTTGAGTTCGAATTTTAAAAAAAATTGGGAAAGTTTCGTTGTTATTTATATATGAGACAATGTTGATGCACGACTACTTTATATTGAAGTGCAAGTCACATGCAATTGATATCTAGTCAAGTGCATAATTTATGAAATGCATTAATTTTATAAGATCACAGCACTAAAGTACTAGTAGAAACTAGTTACTATTACATTGATTAATGAAAGGAAAAATAATATGTACCAAAACGACCATGGAGGCTAGAGGTTCTTCTCTAATTTCGATATATATTATTTTTAACCGTTTCTTCTTCTGAAGTCATTCGCCATAATTAAAAATAGTCACGTATACATCACAATTTGGAAACAACCTAGTGATAAATTACTCCGTTTCCATCTGCTCAAATTGATAGAGTACAGCGCCATAAAATTAAAATTAACCGAAGTATCGTATGATCGAATGACATACCGCGCCCCTTTCACGTGTCTTTTTGTATCACTAAAAAACAAAAACCTACCGTATGTACTATAAACATTATTAAATGTACGTTTTCTAAACGAAATTTTCCAAAACTGGCAAAATATTGTATTTGGAGGCGCCGGGTATCGATCCCGGTACCTCTCGCATGCTAAGCGAGCGCTCTACCATCTGAGCTACGCCCCCGATATTACTTTATTTGAATTTGTAGTATATGTTGATTAAAAAATATTACGAGTGAAGTTTTTGTAAATCAGACTAGAGCCTTTCACTTATCAGTATAATTAAAATGTAGAGCAATACCAAATCTAAACAAGCTTCTAATAAATATTATCAACTTAGCTTGGTCTATGACAACCGATGAACATTGTTTATGGCATGCCATGGCGTGATTTCTAGAAAAATGTGTACTCGTTGGTTTTGAGTTTATAATTTCAACGAACAATGTTTATATCTCATTAAAATATAAATGCGATAAGAGTAGGCATTTTCAACACTAAGTCCATGCTATCCTTTTGTAATAAGCCACATTCGCATTTAAATGATAGGTCCAGCCAAGTTTTTTAATTTATCGTATCAACATCGTATGAAAAATACATAGCTGCCTTAAGCTCTCTAACCAACGTAATACAATTTTAACACACTATATTTTGGTGCAATTAAAAAAGATGTGAATACCTACAGTATTTAATTAAAGTGCTCTTTTTCAAGTAAAGTGTAAATATAAGCCCGTGTTCAAGTTAATTGTCAAATGTACAAAAATGTACAACATTCTAGGTTTGAAAAAATGTTTTGGAGGCGCCGGGTATCGATCCCGGTACCTCTCGCATGCTAAGCGAGCGCTCTACCATCTGAGCTACGCCCCCGATATCACCTCATTTCAATTTATAATGTATATTGAATAAAAAATGCTATGAGTGAAGGCTGTGTACTTAAAACTGAAGGCTTCTTTTCTCAGTGTAAGTAAATCTAGAGCAACTTCTTATCATCGGGGGCATATGTCTGTTTTTATACTTAATTTTACATTTTAAATATAGATCCTGTACTGTCGCTAGTAAAATAAGATATTATTATTGATTATTTTAAAAATTAAGCCACATTTTAATATTCTATAAACAGAAATTAACTTTGTTGGAAAGTCTTTAGTTTTTAGATTTCAGCCAGTTTCTACGAAATGAGTCTTTAAAGCTAATATTATAAAGCGCTTCGCTTCACGAAAGACATTTTGTTCTCCAAGACACGCAATATCTCAAAAAGTGAGCAGAAAATGGACAACGGAGTATCTTGTCACTGAGATTCCTCTGCCTACTCTGCTGCATCCAGGATACAGTGTGAAGCTAACAAAATGTAATAACACGATTATAACTTTATAGCGACTGTAAGAGTGGCAAGTGGACGTGCACGGAGCGGCAGTGCGCGGGCGTGTGCGGCGCGTGGGGCGACTCGCACGTCACCACCTTCGACGGACAACACTACGACTTCGAGGGCGTCTGTACTTACCTGCTGGCTAAGGGCACTACTGATGGCAAGGATGGGTTCAATGTTGAAATACAGGTGGGGTTTCATTTTGTTAAAATGTATATACATACATGCATATGTATACAGGATTTTTAGTTCTTTTCCATATATATTTCGATACAAGTTGTAGTCCACAATGTTATTTGGGTGGACTATAAAAAGTAAAATCTTTTTCTTTTTTCCGTTCTCATAAAAAGTATTGAAAAACTCTCTCTCAGTAGTCCCTTACGCTTAAAATGCAAAATAGATATTATAACTATTTTTATATATAAGAATAGTTTTATAAATATATAATATATCGTGAATTAAAAATTCATAATTCAAACTGCACTCTATATAACAAGAAATATTTTATTTTTTAACAAGCTATCATGTAATTGTACTCGAATCGATCACGCACAGTGTATTGTTTGCAGTTCAACACGTTCCAATAGACTTTACTTTAACGCCGTATTTTAAAAAATATGATATAAAAATAAAATAGCTTAATATCTCTTATTTTAAATTTTTTTAACACTAGTAGTATATAAGTTTTCTGTAAGTAAATATATTAAAGAAAAAAATATATAAATACTTTGTTACAAAATACTTGGAGGCGCCGGGTATCGATCCCGGTACCTCTCGCATGCTAAGCGAGCGCTCTACCATCTGAGCTACGCCCCCGATATACTTTGCTAATCTAATTGCTAATACCTTTCACGCAATCGAACAGCAATAAATTATAACATATAAGAAGTATAGTGATTTGTCGGTATATTATCTCCGTTATTTATCTAACGGTAATAAAAGTGATATATTTTATCCTTAAATATTTTTATATGTACTCACGTTTAATGTTATATTATTAGAATGAACCATGCGGTACAACAGGAGCTACTTGCTCCAAATCAGTGATTCTCCGCGTCGGAAACGGCGGACCTGATGAAGAAACTGTCTCTCTAACCAAGAGTGCTCCTCTCCCTGATACTTCAAATTTGAAACGGTATTGATTTTCTTTGACATTTAAATAAAATATATTTTGGAATATGTACATTTAAATAATGCAAATGTCACAGAATAGCGATCTATGGTTTATTTGGCATATTTGCTTACGATTTGTTTATCGACTTTGGTTGCGGGTTCAATTGCCAAACGACAAACCAAGTGAGTTGTCAGCTGACTTAACACTAGGTTTTCTCGTCCTAATCACCTAAATCCAAGAGATAAATAATAAGATAATAACAAGAAATTAATATTTACTTTATTTTTACAGTATAAAGCTACGAGTGGCAGGTGCCTATGTGTTCCTAGACGTAGTATCGCTAGGTGTCAGCTTACAATGGGATCGTGGCCTTCGTGTGTATGTCAAAGTTGATTCTATGTGGCGGAATAGGGTATGTATTATTATTATATAGGACTATCAATATCTTTTTGGGTTTTATTTTATTATATTATAGGCATATTCACAAATGATTATAATAAAATATATATAAATGTTAGGCAAAAAGTATTCCTCACAGAATTTTCTCCATTTACTTGTATATCAAAACCTTTGTATTTCCCTATACCACAAATTAAAGTTTCTACCACCTTCATTTTTTGTTTTAATTATTGCCAAAATAATAGTTATTTTTATTATGTTTATTTTTATCAAGAATTGATGTTTAATATTGTTATAATGTTTTCGTATTGTATTTTTTTATTTGCACACATTTCTTTATCAATTATCAAAAAAATAATTCATTTTTGCACAATCTATTATTTTATCATTCTATTTGATCTCTTATATATGGTAAATTTTACAAATATTGTATGTAATAATAATATATTTATAGGCTTGTATGCTACGATAACTAACAGTTTTTCTATTTAAAATAGTTACTAAGATAAGCGAATAAATTACTCCATAGGAATGAATTAGAAAGAACTATTAATTTATGAACCTAAATTGTCCAGGTGAAAGGCCTCTGCGGTAACTTCAACTCGGACACTCGTGACGACTTCCAAACGCCATCCGGAGGCGGCATCGCTGAAACCTCGGCCGTTATATTCGCTGATTCGTGGAAATTAAAGTCCACATGCCCTAAAGCTCATGAAGTTACCGTAAGTATTTTGGCTATTTTGATATGTTGGAAAATTATTTATATGCATATATGGATTTCAATTTTTTCTTATGGAGTGGCGCTGGGACACAAAGAGTGACTGTAAAACCGACTGGTTGTGGGTTCAATACCCACTAGGGAAAATGAAATAATATTTAAATTTATATTTCCATTACTTCGCTTTGGTGTCCAGACAAAAGCGCGGCGTTGCTTTCTGGCACTCAACACGCAATGCCCCAAAATTCGACAGAAAGTGGGGAATGGAGTGTCTTAACACTAGGTAACCCTCTGTCTTCCCTGCTGTGTGCGGGATATGATCATTTATTTATTTTAACTGCCCTGTTGCTTGTTATTGTTATAATTATATGCTACGGCAATTCAATCGAGTCATAAATATTTAAAAACAAATATTTTCACAATTTAAAAATAAAATTAAGTAATCGCTCCAGTCTAATTCAAATGTATCATTGTCACAAATTGATAAATCATTCATATCTGTAAATCATTGATTTAAAAAAGGCTCCCTGAGCGCCTTGCGCGGTTCTGCGCCGACGCAGGTCCTGAGGCACTTTAACGAACTATTGATAAACAATTTTAAATTCAAAAAAACTTCTTATTTTGAATAACATTATTTGATTTTGACTTTATACATGAACAGGACCATTGTAAGCAACGCCCCCACCGCAAAGAGTGGGCGTCCAACACCTGCAACGTCATAAAGCGCTACCCATTCAGCCTTTGCCACAGCGAGGTGTCACCGGCCCTGTATATAGAGAAGTGTGCGAGCGACGCGTGCGCCTGCGATAGCGGCGCTGACTGCGACTGCGCATGCGCGGCTGTAGCGGCATACGCGCATGCGTGCTCCGAGCGGGGCGTCACGTTCAAGTGGAGGAGCCAGGAATTGTGTCGTGAGTGTCTTACAATTATAGGTTTAAGACTGTGGTAAAATTGATTTTTTTATTAAGTTTAGTTTTTGATCTTGTTAAGTGTAGTTTTTTTGGAATTTTTAAAAAATGGAAAATACTACGTAGATATTTTTTTTCCATTTATTATGAATGTTATAATAGTTCTTTTACAACTTTTTCTATACATTTTTAACATCACCACTCGTCATAAAGAATACTGCAAAAGAACACTAAATGATTTTTCAATAAATACAAAAATAAATTCAAATGACACATTTTACAATGTTACAGCGATGCAATGCGACGGTGAATGTGAAAACTACAACGAGTGCATCTCTCCGTGCCCGCCGGAAACGTGCGACAACACTCTGCAATACGCTGATCTTAAACTGGTCTGCGAGAAGGATACTTGTGTTGAAGGTAATATTTTTTTTCTATCTGTTCGTTCTGAATATTAAATTTTGTGTAGAAAACACATCTTAGAGTGTCAACCTTTTATATCCATTTTTTTCTTTTTTTGTTATATACATACTATTTTACATTTTTTTATTTTATACCACTTCAAAGTGTAAAAAAAAAATTATCTTTATTTCATTATAGAGAGTAGAGAATACAAATCAATTTTCGAAATTGTAAAAACCTTCTAATAATATAGACATATTCATAGTTTTTTTAAAAACGTTTCTTGTCTTTCCTGATAATATGCTTAAGTGAACCGATGATAAATATAGTATTTTTTATTCTCTTCTATGTAGGGAGGCCATATAGGAGGCCATGAGAGCAGCTAGGCAAAGTCGCTATTTTGTTCATCCAATACTTAATATTTGAGAAGAGGATAGTTTTATTAATAGATTAGATTGAGTTGCATGTATTTAATTTATTTCAAATTGTTATCACAAATCAACTTTGCTACTAATTAATATTAACAATGCTTACGCCTATAAAGTGTATCTAATACCTTCAACTTAATAGGATTATATACAGGAACAATTTAATAGTTTCATATATAAATTTAGAAAAAAAAAACATTTAAAAATTTTAAAATGAGCTCTTTAGCGATGATAGCCTTTTTAGGGATGATAGAACTGAGAACCTCTTGCGATGATAGAACTTCTTTCATTCATATTTACAGGCTGCAAACCAAACAAAACATGTCCAGAAGGCACAATCTACTCAAACAGCTCCCTCAAAGAGTGCGTACCTCGCAGCAAGTGCAAGCCGACGTGCATGATTCTGGAGGACGGCACAGAGGTCGTAGAGGGCGGCGTGTTGGAGGAGGACGCGTGCCACACCTGCAGGTGCTCGAAGGGCGAGAGGATTTGTAACGGACAGCCGTGCGTCACTGAGGAGGTTTGTTTGTGTTGTGATTTTAAATATTGTTAATGATAAAAATATATAGATTTTTCAGCTTTCCCGTAAAAACGTAAAACCTGCTTGTATTAAGACCCTCCGTCCTCCACTTTCCTTCCAGGTTTACAACATTGGACGTTAATGGAATTTCATACCGCGCCTTTTCCTATATTCTTTAAATTATAGTCTGAATAAATGTTTAATCAAATTCCGTGAAAAGGGGGGAACCGAAGTGCCTTAGTGGCAACGAAGAGCCTTAACACTAAGTTCCCAGGTTTCCTCTGCCTACCTTGCTATGTGCGGGGATACAACAATCTAAATTATTAACTTAGCCTCTTCCACAGGAAACATCATCGTGGCCTCCCGAGACTACACCCCACGATCAGCCCCTTACATGCAAGACTGGATGGACGGAATGGATCAGTCGAGGACCGCCAGAAACCGGTCTCACCGGTGCTTCAATAGATAAGGAACCTTTGCCTATGCCTAATGAACTTGTGAGTGATTTTTTATTTTAATAATATTTTATTGAGGTTAGTTGTGGCGCAGGGGCACAAAGTGTGACTATAAACGAGACTACTTGTGGGTTCGATCCCAACTCGAAATTAACTAAGTAAGAGTCGAGGAAAAGCGTAGCGTTGAGTTCCGCCACTCAACACGCAATGCCTTCAGAATTCTGCGGAAAGTAGGGAACAAAGTGTTTTAACCCTAGGTTCCCTCTGCATACACTGCTGTGTGATGGATACAGCGTGAAGCTGATAAAAAAATATAGAAATTAATTGATAAAATGATAAGTAGTTTAAAAAAGTTTAAAATTAAATATAAAAAAATATATAATAATACAGTCTAATTGATAACCTCTTTTACTTACAGAAATCGGATAATAAAAAAACTCATTTAGAAGTTGAGAAAATTACAACAAATTATACTTCGATACTGGCTATTATAGATCAAAAATGAGTTCTAGTCATTATTATCCTCCTGCTCTAGTTCCGATACTCAACATCAATTTTTCGAAAGTTAGGCCGCTCGTGGGGGTGGAGTGTCTTAACACTAAGCTGCCTCTGCGTTACGACTGCTACATGTAAAACTTCAAATAAAAACTTTTTTTTTTCATAGACAATTGGGTCACCAATGTGCAGAAAGGATATGATGACAAAGGTCGAGTGTCGCACAGTCGGTGATCACAAGACACCCAAAGAAACTGGACTCAATGTCGAATGCAGTCTGGAACACGGCTTGATATGTTCTGAAACAGAGAAACCCTGCCTAGACTTCGAGATTAGAGTGTACTGCGAGTGTGGTTCGTAAATTTTAATATTTTCTGTGTTGACATATAATATAATTGTAAATATTTTAGATTTGATATATAATAAGAGAGAGTTAAGATAAAAAATACATTTGTAATAATAAAATAATAGCTTTAGCTTGACTTGACACAGCATCTGACTATAAAAAAGCGGTTCCGAGTTTGATTCCAACTCCGGAAATTATTTATTTGAATTTTCTTCGCTCTCACAAGTTAAAGCGAGTGATTCAGTTTCACCATTCAAAGTGCAATGTTTTGAAAATTAAGTTGTCTGTGAGCAACGGAGTGTCTTAACATACCTACATGAATACAGTGTGAAACTTAAAAAAAGCTTTAGTTTTACAATTTCATTTACGCAAAATTATAATAATATAATAAAATTTTCTAATACAACAAATATAATTTAATTAACAGCTTATAATATAAAATCTATAATAAGAAAAATATGTTAACACCCAGAGCCATTCCAATGCCTCAACTCAACACGACCAAGCCACCCGCATCCAACCGACTGCAGCCAGTTCTACGAGTGTACCCCAGAAATAACAAGCTCTTTACCCCACGCCGTGCTCAAGGCGTGTACCCCGGGCCTCATGTACAACCCTGTCTCTATGGTTTGCGATTGGCCCGCGTCTGTCGCGCTTGTACGACCAGAGTGTGGGGTTAATGAAACTGCTACTGCTTCTACTACTAGTGAGTTATTTTTTCGTTCATTTCGTATAATTGGCGGAGAAGGTGAAAAACTATTAATAAATCCTCTGCGGTTCCCAGTCCAAACCGAATGTACCATCTTTTGTCATATTTGTAACACCAGAGTGTGGAGTTAATAAAACTGCTACGGCTTTTACTACTAGTGGATTTTAATTTTTTTTTCTTCATTTATTTCTTATAATTGTGGAAAATGAAAAAAATTGCGATCAGTTTGTTGCGATTGTGTCGATCAAACTACAAACTCCCGGATTTATGTCACCGCTCATGCGATCAAATTTTAGTACTGTTATTGATTTTTTCTCCATTTTGCAGAATTTTAACTATAACGTTTATATTATTTAATAGATTTGTAAAAATTGTAACATACAAAAAGCGACTTACATGTATTAATTATATTTTTATTCATTCAATAATTTTAAATTCTCCATGAAATGTATAACATTTTATATTAATATTTTTTTATATTCTAGCCTCTACTTCTACTACTCCGTCGACTATAGAACCAGAAGAGCCAAGAGGTGAGAAATTTCAATTAATAATATTAGTTACAAACAAAATATGCAAGTGCTACTAAAATATATCCCTGCCTGATTAATAAAAACCCTCGTCCATTGAATAAACGATTCAAAATAATGTTTCAGAAATGGTTCCTTTTTTTTGATACTATCAAATACCAAAAATGTCCAGATCCATAATTTTTATACAAAATTTTAATTTTGGTATTTAAAAATATATTCCGAGCCGGTGGTAGCTTCCTGTAGGACTGACACTACTGACATTTCTATGTAACTTGACGATTCAAAAGTGCTTGTAATGGCCTAATTGGATAAAGAATATTCTGATTTCAGAAATCTTTTCGAAATCAAATCCTTAATATTAACTCATTAAGTTTCATAATGTCTATCTCCGCAACTTGCGAAAAATATATAATATATGTTATCTTTTTTCAGAGGAAATTACCACATTAAAACCACGGAAAACAACAACAACTACAACTGCAGTACCAGGTATGATATTTTTACACATACAAATATATATTATGAAAATTATAACTGTAATTTTACATTTACAAATATATATTATGAAAATTATAACTATGAATTGGAGGTCCAATGCTCGCCTAAGATGTTTATGTGATTAGTATGTTTATGTACATAAGTATTTAAAATTTCACAATTTCACATGTTATTTATATTTTTTTTCTTCTTAGAATAATAGATTTTTTAAAATTATTACATAATATTTTCCACTAAACATGCATTTCTATTTCAGAAACAACGACCGGCAGATGTCCTCCGGGCCAAGTGTATAAAGACTGCGCGTTCCGTTGCGACAAATTATGCGATCACTTTATGAAAGCTGTAGTCAGTGAAAAACAATGCTTGAAGGGACAGGTGAAGTGCTTATTTTTTAAGAATGATAAGAATAATAGAGTAATAAGTTCTTATAATTGATTTAATGAAATCTTCTCGCAATAAAAAATCCTCAATGTTTAATTTAATAATCTTCCTCTAGCAAAAGGCCGTCGCGGCACAAGGGTGTGACTGTAACGCGGCGGTTGTGGGTTCGATCCCCACTCGAGGAAGTGAAATATTTATTTACGTTTATATTTTCATTTCTTCGCTCTAGTGTCGAGGCAAAGCGCGGCGTTGAATTCTGCCACTCCACACTGCCTCCAGAATTCGGTAGAAAGCGGGGAGCGGAGTGTCTTAACACTAGGTTCCCTCTGCTTACCCTGATACCCTGGAATACAGCGTGAAGCCGATTTTTTTATTTTATTTATTCTCTAGCATAAAATTTTGATGAAAAACAATATTTTAGGTTTAAATTCTGGCTAACCAGACAATACATTGACAAGACAAGAAAAGCTATTGAAATCGCAAACTCTATTCAATTCAAAGAAATCATAAATTTATAAATACAATTTAATTTCTCCTATTAATTTGTACAGAAATGCGTGGCTGGTTGTGTGGACGAAGCGGTGGCGAACATTAGGTGCGAGTTCGGTTCTCTTTGGAGGGACAGGAAGACTTGTGTCCCACTGAAGGATTGTACGTGTGACGACGAAGGCCGTATCGTTAAGGTTAGTTTTATTTGAAAATGTAATTTTTTTAGGCTCATATTATCGATTTGTTTATTTTAGAAAATAATATTTCAATATTGATTTAAAGTAGTCAAACTTAAAAATAAGAAATATTACATTGAAAAATAATTAAAATATTCATATATAATATCCATTAAATCAGTGAAATACAATCTAATTATTCTAAAAAAAACAATTCACAGCCGGGCGGAGTAGTTGTAGGCGGATGCCAGAAATGTCAATGTCTAGACAATGCATTACACTGCGACTTCTCCGAGTGCATGTCACCAGAAGTGCCAGATGGACCTACAAAACCATACATAATGTACCCAACTACACCAACGCCAACGACATCTACAGAAACAACAGTGACGACTACAATGACAACAGTAACAACTACAGTGCCATCGTCAACAACACTGGCAACGGAAACGACATTGATTATAAAGACAACAGTGACTCCTCCACCAGAGTGTAATCCGGACAAGTTAGTTATTTTTTTTAAATATGATGTATGTTTTTATGGTATCATTGGAAATTTATTTGATTTTTGTTTATTTTTTCATATGTTTTGCTTTTTGTTGATTGTATTGATGTTGTATGCAGGGGTGGTCAGATAAAGAGTGAAAAATTAATAAAATAATTAAAAAGCAAGCAAGCAATATCATTACTATAATTATCGATTATTATTTATCCTTGTAATTGTACTTCAAGATAAAATATCAAAACAAATTTATGTAAAGAAAAATTGAGCTAATAAGAATTTAATTTAATTTTATAATTAAATTTTATATTCTTTAAAGATAAAGAATAAAAAATTAATTAAAGTACTTTTGCCATTAGTCAATTACTCCTTTATTAATAATTCATCAAACTTCTAACAAGTTAATCAATTTGTAATAAATACATATTTATAGTTACAAGAATCTGTTATGGGAAGGAGAGCCGCTGCCAAACTCCTCTTTCACTGCGAGTTCCGTACTAAACGATATGTTTGCACCTGGGTACGCGAAGCTAAATGGAGCATCTACGGTTATATCTGGTAATATATTATTTTTTTATCTTGCAAAGTAGGTAGAGGAATAATCTAATGCTAAGACACTGCGATCTTAACGAATCACCTCTGTGCTTAACATCGCGCTTTGCCTTATTACCAGAACGAGAAATTAACATAATTCATTCTCCTAATTAAGAATTACACCCACAGCCGACGCGTTTACAGTCAGACATAGTAAAAGAATTAATACTTTTAATATTGTTTCTTTTTAATCATGCTGTATCCCGCATACAACCGGGTAGACAGAGGGAATCTAGTGCTAAGACACTCCGTTCCCCACTTTACGTCGAATTCTGGAGCCATTGCGTGATGAGCGGAACTCAACGCCGCCCTTTGCCTCGACATCAGAGCGAAGAAATGGTAATATAAATTTTAAATAAATATTTCATTTCTTCGAGTGGGGATCGAACCCACAACCAGTCTTCAGGTTTACTGTCACAATTTGTTCCCTGCGCCACGACTGGCCTCCTGTTATGAAATATATTTGTCCCACAGCCGGTAGCTGGAGCCCATCAGAATCTGACACAAACCCATACATTCAAGTGGAGTTACCCCATAAGGAACCCATTTACGGTGTGATAATGCAAGGCAGCCCTATCTTTGACCAATACGTCACAAGTTACGATATTATGTATGGGGATGATGGAAAAGTGTTCTCCACTGTCGATGGACCTGATGGGAAACCTAAGGTGATTGTTATTTATGTTATTATTGGCAAAATTAAAACACATTTTTTTAATAATTTCATATTATATGTAACCATCTATAGCCAATGAATGATTCTATATACTTTTAAAATTTTAAATGAAGTATCATCAATTATTATTGATAAATTTGATCACACTTGGTCTAGCATGTGGACCATGATTTTCATACTAATTAATCATACCTATAGGAAAAATATAAAAAAGTTTTTTATTTATATAAAGTAATGGTTTTTAACAGAAATTCCGAGGACCCATTGCACCAAAGACACCTATGAAGCAAATGATAGAACCCCCAATAGAGGCCAAGTTCATTCGCATTCGCCCCGAAACCTGGAACGGTGCTCCATCTGTACGCCTTGAACTGATTGGTTGTCAGGAGCTCACTACCCCTGCCACCACTCCTACCTCTCCCACCACTCCTACTTCTCCTACCTCTCTTGCCTCTACCACCACTCCTACCTCTCCCACCTCTCCTACCACCCCCACTACTCCCACTACTCCGTTGACTAAACCAACAATCCCTACTACTATAGCAAGCACAAGACCTACATTATTTACTACAGTAAGTGGATTTTTAAATTTTTATTTTACATGAATTTGCAATTTGTCGGTTGGTTAAGTCTGTTGTAGTTTTTTTTTATAATATGCGTATTATAAAGACATAACACATAGTATTGCTTATGCGGTTAGTATATTTTAATTAATTCACAATAAACTATTTTTTTTTAAATTATAATAAAAAATTAAAATTTTTAAATATTAATTAATAATAATTAATATAATACATATTTTAAAATAATAAAAAAAATGCTTTGGCATGCACTCGCAGAAATAATTTATTTCTTTCCTTACCCTGGTATGAAGACAAAACACTAAGTTGAGTTTCACCACTCAACACACAATGTCTTGAAAATTGTACAGAAAGTGTGAGATGGAGCGTCTTAACACCCTGCTATAAGATTACTTCCATTACTGACTAAACTTTTATCTACTCCAGCTAGGGCCGCTAGAATGCGTGACCCCACTAGGTCTAGAAGGCGATATGCCCCTGAGCCTGGTGGAGACCAGCTCCAATAATGAAGGTCGCAAACTCCTCAACATGTCCTCCGAGAGGGGTTGGACTCCACTGTACAGCACTCCTGGAGAGTGGATCTTGGTAAATTTCTATATTTTAACAAGTTATTCCACAACTTGACTAGGGAGGGTTACTAAGAACCCTATATTTTAACATTCCATTGTTACACAATGTTTCACAATGGAATGTTTAAAATATAGGGTTCTAAAATATAGGGTTATTAAATGACTACAAGAATCCAGGGAAATGATTTACTTTATTTCGTAAAAGAACAAACACTACTTGTTTTACACATGATACGAGTATGTATATAACAAAGCGAGGACTAGAATATGTCATATAATCATAATTTTCAATTTTCCAGTTTAATTTCACATCACCGCGAAACATCACAGGCATAAAGACAGCAGGTGGTCCTAGCGGGTGGGTGACCTCATACCACGTCATGTATTCTTCAGAACTACCCACATTCAATCCTTTATTAGATAAAAACGGCGTCCAAGATCTACTCCCTGGCAACTTTGAAGGAGAACACGTAGTACTGAATGAATTCCGACCACCTATTAGAGCGCAGTATTTGCAAATTTTACCCATTACTTGGAAGAATAATATAGAAATGAAAGTCGAACCGATTGGTTGCTTTGAGCCTTATCGTGAGTACACCATGTTTGCTTATTCTTCCTAATATAGATATAATGTTATATTGACATTTAGCAAACAAAAACGCCCGTGTCTTATTCACCAACTTTATAGGAGATAAAAAAAATGCCTGTAGTTCAAAATTTTTCTCTTATATAAACGTTATGTGTTGCGTACTCACAAATGTAGTAGTAACTTTAGTCAACTGATGATAAAGCTGTTTGACAATCATCCACTTCTATTGTTTGGCTGGAAGACATTTCTTTCAGAAACCCCCCCCCCCCCCCCCACATTTGCTAACAAACATTTTAATTTTGTGTTTCTGATACTGTGTTCCTCACTTTCCGGCGTATTTTGGATGGCTTTGGCTTTGGCTTTGCGTATTAAATGGAGGAATTCAACGCCTCGCCTTGCCTCGACACCAGAGCGGAGAAATGGAAATATAAATTTAAATAAATATTTCATTCCCTAGAGTGGGAATCGACCCCACAACCGTCGCGTTACAGTCGCATTTGACGGTTATCTACGGTTACATATTTTTAAGTACCAAGAAGTTAAAAAAGAATATATAAACTATTTTATTGGATATATAATCTTTTATCTAACAGCCGAAATCGAAGACAAGGAGCCTCGCACGCCGCCCATGTGCCCCACGTGCGCCGGCGTGCCGAGCGCGCGCTGCTCGTGCGCCGCACCGCTGCTCTACGATGGGGAGTCCTGCGTTACTCGCGACCAGTGCCCTTGCTTCGACGGGTTTATATCGTATGTTGTTTTTTTTTTTGGAGAGAGGCTGGTTGATCCGTGATCTAAAAAATATTACAACAATTTTATAAATAATTATTTTTGTACTCGGCGTTTTGATTAATATTTTCTTTATAAGATGTGTTATAAATTCCAATGCAAACGTAATTTTCTTTATATTATATCTTCTGTTATTTATTCAACAGATACCCAGTGGGGTCCAGTTTCCGCGGAGATAAGTGCGAGACGTGCGTGTGCAAACTTGGCGGCATTCGTAGCTGTGCGCCAGCCGCGCCCTGCGCCTGCGCACCGGTAATTTTATACAGCACATCTCATTTTAAATGCATATGGAAAATGTTAATAATAATATATTCTCTTTTAAAAATACACTTACTTATCTTAACTATATTTAAATTTATTTATTTAAATTATTATAGTAAAAAAATACTGTATGTAGATCGATAGTTTGTTTTAAATTTTAATGATAATATGTATTGATTTCATGTATAATGTACATGTATGTATATTGAAATCTAATATAAATTTACAGGATTTAGTACCAAAACTGACAGAAAAATGCGAGTGCCTCTGTGAACCTTGCTTGAACAACACCAAGATATGCCCGACCAGCAAAATCTGTCTACCTCTAGAAAAGTGGTGCGATGGTCTCCAAGACTGTCCTGATGATGAACTGGAATGCACCACTATACCCACCGTAACGGAGACTGTAGTCACTACTGTCTTACACACTCAAGCTAACACGCCGCCGGCCACTACACTAGCTCCTACAACCACAACTGAGAAACGTGAGAGATACATTTTATTTAAATATGTCATTTTCATCTCTCATCGTAACATTAAAGCTATAGTCATTTTCAAATTGGAAATCGTTTTCGGAATTTTATTGTAGATATATACGAGTACAAGATCCCCAAGACATCAAATATTAAATATAAGAAGAAGGCAACCAAGCGTATTGCATCATCTAGGCGGAAAGCAATCTCTCATACGATTTCTTCTGAGACTTCTCTTAAGACATCATCTAAATTTTCTCCCAAGGCTTTCCTTAAGAAAGAACGAATAGAAAAAGAAACACGTATGTTATGATTGTTATTTTAGCAAAATTTTGCCAGTTTGATAAGAACCTTAATTGCCTATTGTCCTTTCTGTCTATTTGCTAATAGATTACCGCGCGTTACCTATAAAGAACCTAGCGTTACATCGCTACGTTCTCCACTTTCGACTTTTGCTTAGTAAATGATTCCCAATACTTGACTTGCGTACCATAATTTACTTAACACGCTTTTATTAGCTTGCCCTGGATATATATCCATCAATGTTAAAAAATGTGACGATATTTTGCTATTCTTCTTACGTACTTTAGTTCTTTACGAAATAATCATTTGAATCGTGTTTCTTAGTTTTTTTAATTATTCTCTAATTATTGTCTAAACATAGTCACATCGCTTATGAAGTACATACTAAACAGTCATAATATATAAAATGTAATATAAAATTTAATTTTAGCTCAAGAATGTCCTAAAGTAGAATGTCCGCCCGGCTACTTCGTACGCAAGGTGCCATCGCATTCCAGTTATAGCAACCCTTCAGATATCCCACCCCCACGCCCGAGATATTCCTACCAAAGGTTCTATAAGGGATCTAAGGGAGGCAACGGATTTTCAAAGGGTGGATACTCTAAGGGAGGATATTCTAAGACCAGTTTTTCTAAAGGCGGATACTATAGTAAGTTTAATTTTCGCTTTTGTTTGTTATGCATAATAACCTTTTTATATAAATTGATATTTCATCTTGCTGTTCATTAGTTGGACTGTTTCTCAATAAGTTTTACACTTTTTTCTCCACAAACATTAATATTACGTCTTACTCAAATTAATTGTCAGCTACTATAATACAAATCACATTATCCAGGTCCACCATCACGTCCGAACCAGAATCAAATCTTTAACCTAGAGAAGCCAACATTAAACAACAACCCCTCACAGGCTAAGCAACAGTGTGTCCAGTTCAAATGCATCCCCAAGTTACCGCCCATCCCCCCCAAAGGATCAACTTTACCACCATTAATTTGTTCAACACCTGTATGTCCGGACAGATACTCATTAAAACTGGAAAGTGTACCGTTTGGTGTTAATGAGTGCCCTCAGTAAGTTAAACGCTAACAACATAAATAAGTTGTAACAAACGTAGCTTGATAAGAACGTAATTTAAGTATGGCTTAGTGGTCAGAGCGCCCAGTCGGTTTCCAGGAGGCGCGGGTTCGAGTCCCGCTACGTTCAAATTTTTATACGTTTTCTAAATAAGTATTTTTCTTTAATAAGTGTAGAATAACACTTTAAAAATGTGAATTATCTCTCGGTGACCGAGTTGTCCCTGGTCCCTGGTCCCTAAATCATAAAATGTTACAAATTCAAAAAACAAAATTGAAATTGAATTAATGACAAAAAACAATTACACGGATTTAGATGAAACTATATTAATATAGCTTATAAATCAGAATTATACATAGGCTACAATTATGAAAAAGAAAGTTGTATAATATTAAAATAATATTACAAGCGAGTGAAGTTGCAGGTGAATCGCTATACATTTGTCAGTGTTCCATACAGATATATATTTTTACTAATTGTATTATAACAGATACGGCTGTGTACCACCTCCCGAGAGGCCAGTGTTCTGTAACATGACCGGCCGAACTATCAACACCTTCGACGGCGTAGAGTACAAGTATGATGTATGCTTCCACTTACTGGCCAGAGAGAACCGTTTTGGGGAATGGATGGTTGTAGGTTAGTATGGAGTTTTTCAATTTTTTTTCACTTTATGAAAAATCGATTATATTTATATGAATGATAAAAAAAATAATATATTTAAAGTTAAATTAAAGCAAAGAAATATAAATTACTAATTTCATAATGTATAAAGCATGGCGAAGCAAGGGGCGAAACTCAACGCCACACTTTGCCTCGTTACCAGAGCAAGAAAATGAAAATATTACATATTTCATTTCCTTGAGTGGAAACCGAACTGTGGGTTCGACTTCCTATCGTAACCTATCGTATTTACAGTTCGATTGTAATAATGTATTTTTTTTTTAATAATATATCTCAATATTTCTTTTATTTTATACATGTTATGAAGATAATATTATAGAATTATAGATATTCATTCAATTTGTACGTGAAGTTGTAAGAGAAGTGAAAAGTAACAAAATTGAATTGATTATTTTTTTCAGTTCGTAAGAAATGTGATGAGAACACGTGCCAGAACCAGCTTATAGTAAGCCAAGGCCATGAAGTGATCCTAGTGAAGCCCTCTCTCATGATAGAGTACAATAATTACGAATATACCGTAGAACAAACTAACAAGATTTGCTTCCAAAGAAACAGCTTTGATGTCAATCGCTTGGGAGATGGAGTATCTATAAAGTCTAGGAAATATAACTTTACAGTATTATATAGTCCTGATGGTGATATTAAAATAGGGGTATGTATTATTTTTGAAGTGTGTTTTGGTAATATCATTATCAGAATAAGGATTTCTCAGTTTTATTGCATATTTTTATTTATATTTCAAATATTGAGATATTCAATTTTATTTTGATTTAAACTATAATCTGTACTTTCCATAATTATAGTAACTTTTTATGATTTTTTGGCTTATGGTGTAAGTCATAGTAGTAAGCAATAGATTTATATACGCATCTTCTGATAATATGACAAATACATTGCGTTTTAATATGTTTCTCGCAGGTATCGAAGTCGTACATGCATCGCGTGGACGGTTTGTGCGGCACGTTCGACGGCGACGCCCACAACGAGCGCGCGCTGCCGGGCGGCCGCGTCGCCGCCACCATTGAGCAGTTCGCGCGTGCCTGGGCGCACCCCGCGCTCAAGGACGACGCGTGCGAACCGCGCGCCGCGCCGCGTTGCGACCAGAGGCGCGTATGGGATCTGTGCAAGGTTATCAGGTTAGTGTAAGACTGAATATAGGATTAACGTCGCGACGGTCGTAATTTCTCTACTAAAGAATACTTCGCCCGCGCGTGGGTATCCTGCACTGAAAGAAAACGAATGTCGAGTGCGCACCGTACCTTAAGAGGTCTTAACTTCAAGGATCACTTATAGAACAATTCCATGACATTATGTGTACATAGGGTTTTTTTACCTTATGACGAAACGTAATACTGTCCAGGAGTTCAGCAATTTTCGTTTATTTTTAGTTACTGCTTGTTGAGAGGCTATGGTATGCCACTACAGCATTGGGCAGTAACCTGAGAATGAAGTAATGCGAAACATGTGGATGACCAAATAAACTTATCATAATCATAATTTTTATTATTATTTTATACAATATTTCTTCATATAGATTGACACATTGAATAACATATTAAGAATAAGAAATAATTTGAAATAAAACGAAAGTGTTCCATATAATTTTATAACATGTTTAGTAAATATTAAAGAAAAAAAACTTAATAACAATTTTATTATATCATCAGCGAGGAACCTCTGTCACAATGTGCTAAAGTCTTAAACCTGGATAAATGGAGAAGCATATGCTTGGAGAAGATCTGCGCGTGTGAAGACCTGGTTGTCAACGGTACTAAGAGGACTAAGGAAGAATGCCGATGCCTCCTCGTAGAGAAATTAGTGGCCGAGTGTCTAGCTGCGGATAAGAACATCGATGTATCCAGTTGGAGAATGCAGATGGATTGTCGTAAGTATTGTGTAATGTTAGAATTAGTTTTATTAAATTATGGGTCGTTTATCTTAATATAAATAAATTTTAATATTATAGCGATATATACATATAATTTTCAGTGGCACGAGCGTGTGAGAGTTGTAGGTTTGTTTGGTTTGGTTTTGTCATTGCTCACTCTTTCATCTTCATTTCATCTTTGCCCTGGTAACAAGGCAAAGCGTGGTGTTAAGTTTCGCCACTCAACACTCAATGCCTCTAAAATTCGGTAGAAAGTGTGCAACGAAATATCGAGTTCACGACAGGTTCCCTCCGCCTATCCTGCTATACATACCGCATATACGTAACGTAAAACTGAAAAAATGGAATTTAGTGATATCAATGACGAATTATATTTTTTTTTGAATAATAATAACAATGATTAAGCTTGGTTCTTAATTGAAGAAAAGGGACTTCACATAATTGCAATGCAATGGATGCAAGGTGATACAAAAATAAAATATAACGTCAAAAAAACTATGATTGGTTTTTGTTGAAACTTGTATATTATTATTATAAAAGTAATCTAACATCACAAAATTTATTGTTTCATTCAACACAATAAAAACATTTTACACATATATATACACCAGCATATTATCAGAACTTCTTCAATAATAGTCGTTGATTTTAGCCGCGGAGTGCCCCGCGCCTCTCGTCCACTACGACTGCTACCGCAAGAGCTGCGTGCCGACATGTGGCGCGAGCGGCGGCGCGGCGTTGTGCTCGGCCGCCGACGGGCAGTGCTTCCCCGGCTGTTACTGCCCCGAGGGCAAGCTGCGCAAGGGCGACCAGTGCGTCGCGCCCGGAGACTGTTTGGACTGTGAGTACCCAACTAGCCTGTATAAAACATCGCCCCAGTGCCACTATGACATTAGTTACTATTTACTCTATATTTTATTTTAAGGTAATATTTAAAATAAACTACGAGTAGCTCTCAATAGCTCCAAAACTTTTTATCCATTTTTTTGTTTTATAAAATGCTCTAAATTTAAATAAAACTTCCAGGCACATGTAAGGGTGTGGGAACACCGGCCAAGTATGTAACGTTTGAAGGAGACGATTTGCCATACCTCGGTAACTGTACTTACCTAGCTTCGCGGGAAGTTAGTGACGATGGCAAAAGTCCTTATGAGGTACTAAAGACTTGTATTACTTCTTATTTTCATCTGCTATGTAACAATATATTCTTGTTCTTCCTCTCTAATACCCCATTTTAAGCATATTGTGAATTTGGTTCCTAAAAAGCTATATTTATATTTATATTTTTCTTATAAATAAAAAGGCAACAAATATATAAACATCTAACAATAATCATGAAATCATTAATAACTATTTGAATGTCGTATTTATTGATGGCTGCACTAAATTGCACTTTTTCTTGCCAAGATGTAGAAAATGAAATATTTCAAAATAAACTTTTCCGAAATAAAGAATCGAAAATACATTCATATTTATCATACATGATTTAGTTATTCATAATAATTATTATATTTCAATATACATTTTAGGTATACGCCAGTAATGGACCATGTGAAGACAAGTCGTCAGCGGTGTGCACCAAGGCTGTACATCTAATACATGAGAAGAATGTTATACATGTTTCTAAGGACATAGTAACCAAAAAGGTTTGTTTATTTTTTTAATATTATAATTATTATGTTATTTACAATGTTATAAACTTCTAAAAAAGTTACAAAAAAATTACTATCGTGGCGCAGTGAAATAGTGTTTGATTGCCAAGGGTATAGTTGTGGGTTCAATCCCCACTCGAGGAAAAAAATATATTTATTGTCTCACTCTTCTGAACAATGTTTTTCTACTTTGGTAGGAGGGAAAAAACGTAAAATTGTTTTTTTTTGTTGACAGTTGACAGTTGTTGGCCGTATTTAGTATATTTACATTTTATTTGTTTTACGGAGTTGTTTTTTATAAATGTAATAAAAAACAACTGTATAAAACGTATTAAGTGTAAATAAATTGATATAATCAATTGTTTATTTTTTTCATTTTCCAGTTGATTACGACAGTGAATGGCGAAGTAATATTTACCTACCCTCTTAATAACAAATGGGCTAAAATCACTCTCTTGAATGGACAAGATGTCAGTATTGTGCTACCGGAACAACATGTACAGGTAAATTAAATATATTTTATTATTTTGAAATATAATATTATTAAATATATTTTTAATCTATGATTTTAAAGTATTATAGTAAGGCAAAAAATTAAAAACTCTTTTGCCTTCATCAAATCTCCTTTATCTCGCCTTTTAATAGTCTGTTGCAGTAAAATTTATTTCAAGTTTAATGACGCCCCTCTGTATTTAATCAGCCTAGGGCAACCAAAATGAATAAATATTTATAACTAAACATATTCATACATTTTTCCCTCGCAATATGCTTTGATCGAACTTTGTACTTAATATTTTTTTCCTAAATTTGGTTATTTATAATTCCGTCATGTTTACGAACCAATCGTAAAATTATAAATTGTCGATGACAATTTAATTGTAAGTAACATTTTAAAAAACACTACTCTTCAACAGCTAACAATAATACAATCTAAAATGGAGTTCAGCGTGCAACTCCCCTCCTACATCTACGGCAATCGAACCCAGGGTTTGTGTGGAGTGTGCGCCGGATACCAGGACCAACTAGTTACTAGCAATGGTACTGTTACTGATGATTTCGAAATAGTAAGTATATTTTTACGCTTACTTTTTTTTAATTGTAAATTTTTTATCTGTTTATATCATTTTATTATATTTAATATTATTATTCTTGTACTACATTATTATAGTAAAGTCATTACTAGCGAGGAAATAAAGCTTATATTTTTTAAATTTCCTCGAGTGGCAATTGAACCCACAGTATATTTAGCTTACCGTCATATCTTTTAAAGCATAGCTTTTCTTCATTAAATTTTAATAAAGCTACTCTTCAAGCATTCTTCTACATACATATGTATTTCTCCGCAGTACGGTAAAAGCTGGCAAGCTGGTCCTGAAGCACTAGAAATACTAGAGGTGCCACCACAAGAACAATGCGTGGAGGCTCCTCCCCCTCCTCCTTGCGTGCCACCACCACCTGATGTCAACCCCTGTTATAATATCAACGATGTGGAGAGGTTTGGAGCTGTGAGTATGAAACATAACAGAAATGTTTTTGCAGCTTCCCGCGTTTTCCAGTTAAGCAAGGCAGGCAGGAGTAAATTTTTGTTAAGACACTCCTTTACATTTATTATGAGTTTCCCCGAAGAAAGTGTGGAAGTGTAGATAGAAGCTGTAACGGCCCAATAAATTACGACGGCCGTCGAGAGGTTTTCAACTAGTGTTATGACATTAAGCCTGAAATAATAAGTGGCAGAACTCAACAAAGAGCTTTCTTAGATGGTCTAGTTAGATCGGATTCGAAATGATAATGTTCTCTTTTTACTCTCTATCTTACATGCATATAAAATACTTTGTATACTAAAGATAAATGGAACCCAATGGAAACCTATGCTTTGTACGAACAAATCAAGAGAACTAAAGCACTCCGATCCGAATTGAAACATAACCGCCTTATTTCTAACTACACCGTACTGGATAAAAAAGCTTAATTTCCCCTCTATACAACCCGCAGTGCCACGCACTGATAGACCCGGCGCCCTACCTGGCGCAGTGCGAGGCGGAGCTGTGCGAGCTGAACAAGACGGACGCGTGCGACGTTCTGCGCCGCTACGCCGCCGACTGCCGCGAGCAGGGCGTGTGCCTGCAATGGAGGGCCGGCCTGTGCCCCTACACATGGTGAGGCTAACTACACATAGCTTTACTTCGTCGAAGTGGGAAATTATAATAAATAAAAACTCAGAAACTCTTGTTTCATTTTGAGAAATTATTTTTATTTTCTTTTTTATTGATTCACTGTGTATTTATTTTATTGTCGCACATAGTAAGGAAGAGGGAACATAGTTTAGATACTCCGTTCCCATTAAGACTCTTTCGTTCCCCACTTTTGAGTTGCGGTACTCAATGCCGGGCTTTGCCTCGTTACCAGTGTGAAGACATGAAAATATTTAATTTCCTATAGTGGGAATCGAACCTACAACCTATCGCGTTTACAGTCGTACGTTTGTGCCTGCGCCACGACTGGCTCCATAATTATATCGACAAAAGCTATAATCAAACTTCATTAATTGTTTTGATAACACTTAAAAAAAACTAGTAATAAATAAAAATCTTCATGAAACTACTATAATATTTATGTGACAGCGAGGCGCCATTCGTATACCGACCATGCGTAGACTGCGAGCGTACATGCGAGAACTACGAGGACCTCAAGAACAATCCAAAGAAATGTGACAAACACCCAGTTGAAGGATGTTTCTGTCCAGAGGGAAAAGTAAGTTCTACTTTATTTTATTTATCTATTTCAATTTTACAGGTTTTCTAATGGAAAATAATATAAATACAATTATTAAGAGTAAAGGTATTATAGCTTCACTTACCTACTATGGCCTTACTGTAATCTATATATATAAAAGGACTTGTCCTCACTGACTGAGGTAAGACGCACGCACAGCCGTAACCGCTAATGGTAGAAGCGTGAAATTTGGACAGATGTTTACTTTTGTAATCTGGACATCCACTAAGAAGGGATTTTGAAAAATTTTAACCCTAAAGGGGTGAGATAGGGGTTGGAAGTTTGTATGGAAAAAAAAATTAAATCGGCACCGATTCTTATAAAATTAGAAATTTAGATTTTTAAAAGTATTTAATTGAACACGTGTTTCATCGTTTTCTATAATTCTTCCCCTAAGGGTACAAATAAGGGGTTGAAAGTTTGTATGGAAAAATCTTTAAATCGCCACCGATTTTTATAAAATTTGAAATTTAGACTCTTAAAAATATTTCATTAAACACATGTTTCGTGATTTTTAAAAATTCACCCCTAAATACGCAAGCGAAGCTGCGCGGGTCCGCTAGTCTTAATATATTTAACATCCAAAATATTGTTTATTCAACTATTTGAATAATCTATACTTTTGCAAGAATATCTTTCGATTCGAGGTGCTGAGAGTTACCCTGTTAGAGTCGATTGATATTAATACCATACATTTTTATCTGTACTTGTTAGTGTTTACTTGAAGTTATTGTAGTAGCAAACGCAGAATACAATACATAAATAAATAATTAACTGTATTCAATATTTATTCGGTTATACAGGTGCGAGTAAACAACACGTGTATAGAGCCAACGAAGTGCTTCCCGTGCGACGTTAACAAGCAACATTTTGCAGGCGACGAGTGGCAAGTAAGTTAACAAATATAACATTTTTTTGCTATTTTTTTAGCTTAATTTTGCACGCTGGATTCTTAGAACATTTTATGTTTGAACAATGAATACAAAAAAATATCTACATCCTATATCTTAGTTAAACATTGAAATATTTCCAATTATTTTTTTTTCTAATATAAATATAATATTATAAAAAATCCTTGTGCAAGACAACATGAACACAAGTAGCACTGAAAATATGGTCCAAAGTACTAGTCTAACATATATATATGTATTTAACAGGTGGACGCCTGCACCAGCTGCACGTGCAACAAGCTCCCATTGGACAGCAGCGCGCACGTGTCGTGCACCACGCGCACTTGCGCCGCGCCTGTGTGCGCGGAAGGGGAGAAACTGGTCACTAAATCCTCGCGCGGCGCCTGCTGCCCCGAATACATGTGCGGTGAGTTATATCATGTCAGCTTCACGCTGTATCACAGCGAGGTAGGTGGATGGGACCTAGTGTTAACACACTCATTTCTGGAGGTATTGCGTATTGAGTCGGAGAACTCAACGCCACGCCTCGATACCAGTGCGAAGAAATGGAAAAATAAATTTAAATAAATCTTCTAAAAAAAAAAATAAATAAATAAATCTTCGAGTAGGGATCAAACCCACAACTAGTCACTGTTACAAACACTCTTTGTGCCCCTGCGCCACAACTGGCCTTAAGAAATGATAATATATATATTTAAATAAATTTTTCATTTCCTCGAGTGGGGATCGAACCCAGAACCAGTCCGTTTTACAGATACACTTTGTGCCCCTGCGCCACGACTGACCTCAAGAAATGATAATATAAATTTAATAAATATTTAATTTCCTCGAGTGGGGATCGAACCCACAACTAGTTGTGTTTACAGTCACACTTTTTGCCGCTGCACCACAATTGGCCTCACTTAAAATAATATAACCAAACCTTTTTAACCGAAATCATTTAATTTCTATATCAGAATGAAAATGTTTCTACATAAAAATATAATTTAATTCAATGTTAGATGTGACATTAATTATACTGTATTATTTTAATATTTATGTTACTAATTGTTGCAAAATTTCCAGTTGAAAAACCACCGGATGTAACATGTGAAGAACCGAAAAAGATGGAATGCGGCTTTGGACAAGTTCTCAAACAAAAGACAAGACCTAACGGATGTAAAGAGTTTGCTTGTGGTAAGTAAAAAAAAATCCATTTACAAAATAATTTACATATTATGTAATATACATATTATGTAAATGAATTATAAACAATACAATACAATATTGTTATAAATTCTTACTTTTCACAACTTTTATCATTTATATTTAATTTAATTTTAATATTTTATTCAAACATAATTATAATTATCCATATAAAATGACGAACAATTTTTCTCCTTCGCAGAGTGTAAGCCAGAAGAGGAATGTGAAAAAATACCCACAGCGAGCGAGGTAGAAATGTTAGAACCGGGTATGGAGCGTCTCATAGACAACAGCGGGTGCTGTCCGCGGGTAGAAATGGTTTGTAGGGTACAAAACTGTCCCGCACCGCCATCCTGCCCTGAATATCATACTTTGGAGACTAATAATGTTACTGGGAAATGCTGTCCCGAGTATACATGCGGTAAGTTTTAGTTTATTGTTTTTTTATACTAGCATCATAAAGCTTCTTTCATTTTGTTTATGTGAACGCATTAATCTCAGGAACTGATGGTTTGAATTGAAAAATATTTTTGTTTTAGATAGACTAGAAGACTATAGGTTATATAAAAAAAATAAAAAATCATCCCGCTGTATCCCACACACAGCAGGGTAGGCAGAGGGCACCTAGTGTTAAGACACTTCGTTCCCCACTTTCAGCCGAATTCTGGAAATTCTGAATATAGCTCTCTATATTTTTTTAAAAATATGTCATTGTAATTTATATATTTGGCTAACAGAATTACCTAAAGACAAATGCGTCGTGACTCTTGAATGGGAGGCTGCACCCAAAGGTGGAGAGAGGCCCAGACCCAACGCACAAGTTGTTCTCAAGGATGTAAGTAAACTGATTCACTATAAACGAATTTTTTTTCAGATTCACGCTGTATAGGTCAGCACGTTAGGGTATATATGTATAATACTAGCGGACGCGCGCAGCTTCGCTTGCGTATTTAGGGGTGAATTCTAATAAACCATGAACCATGTGTTCAATGAAATATTTTTAAGAGTCTAAATTTCAAATTTTATAAAAATCGGTGGCAATTTAAAGATTTTTCCATACAAACTTTCAACCCCCTATTTGCACCCTTAGGCGGTGAATTCTAGAAAACTATGAAATATGTGTTCAATTAAATAATTTTAAGAGTCTGAATTTCAAATTTTATAAAAATTGGTGCCGATTTAAAAAAAAATCTATACAAACTTTCAATCCTTTATTTGCACCCTTAGGGGGAGAATTCTAGAAAACGATGAAACACTTGTTCAATTAAATACTTTTAGAAATCTAAATTTCAAATTTTATAAGAATCGGTGCCGATTAATTTTTTTTTCCATACAAACTTTCAACCCCTATTTCACCCCTTTAAGGTTAAAATTTTTCAAAATCCCTTCTTAGTGGATGTTCAGATTACAAAAGTAAACATTTGTCCAAATTTCACGTTTCTACCATGAGCGGTTACGGCTGTGCGTGCGTCTTACCTCAGTCAGTGAGAACAAGTCCTTTTATATATATATATAGATAATAATGTTATGTTAAAAACAACAAATATGCACCAAACCTGCTTTTCTTCATATATTCGATAATCTTAACTTTCGATTTTACTTACTTTATTTTATACTTTCTTTTGTATATAAATAATAGCAATGACTTTTAATCTACAATTACAGATAGACGCAGTATGGCTCGACGGGCCCTGTCGTTCCTGCCGTTGCGTGTCTATGGCCACGGGCAAGGGCGCCCCCGCCCCGCAGTGCAGCACCAGCGAGTGCCCCGCGATCCTTTCGACTCCACACTTCGTGTTGGAGCCCCGTCCCGTACCGTTCACGTGTTGTCCTGAATCAGTGCAAATTGCGTGTCGAGATGGGGATAACATTTACAAGGTATGATTTTGTATGTTGTAAAAAAAGGTTGCTTCGTGCGGAACTCAACGCTGCGTGTTGTTTTATTACTAAAGCAAGGAGATGAATATAATTCATTTTTCAAAGTAGAATTAAACTCTCATTTATAACCATACACGCTGTACCGCGTGCGCGATGGTGGCCTCATATCTTAACATATCATATCTATCATAAGATTTAGGTCCATACATAACATGATATATAGATACATAATGTACCCTTAATATAAAAGGCACCAAACTCAATTTTTCTGTAAAATCAGATTTTACTTAAAACTGACTATTAAAAACAAGACTATTTTCTAAGATATTATTAAAAAATGTCCAGGCCGGTGAGAACTGGACGTCGCCGTACAACCCGTGCGAGTCGTACCAGTGCGTGCAGATAGAGGACGGCAAGCTCGAAAAGATCACCAAAGTACAGAACTGCCATACTGACTGCCAGATTGTAAGTATATGTGGCCTTTTGTCTTTTAATTGTAATATATTTAATATTATTTAGTTGCACTTTTGGAAAATTGGTTGATTAATTATTTTAGTACGGTTATCTTTACTGTTATATACTAACCCGTTTATTCTCAAATCACATATACTTCAATTTCATTTGTATGTATAGATCTATATTCACAAGAACAATCATAGCTCGAAATAGGAAAAAGAATACGCAAATAATCTTACTTATCGTCGATGCGTGCTTTAGTTACATATGTTTGTGATTAAACGAGAGCAACGGTAACAAACCTAGCTCATAAGCATACAATTTTAACGTTACCTTACGACAGCACAGACTTAACGCTACGATTATTACGATAAGATTATTTTAAGCCCTGCTGTAAAGCTAAACAACTCAACAACAAAAAAAATAAGAAAAAATTCTAAAAGCCTACCTTTCGTCAGGGCTGGGAATATACTCCGTCGTCGGACGCCGCCGAGTGCTGCGGGCAGTGCCGCCCCGTGGCCTGCGTGGTGGACGGCATCATACACGCCATTGGGCAGACCTGGACCTCCACAGACTTCTGCACTAATTACACTTGTGCTGATTTGAATGGAACTGTAAGTTTTTTGTTTAGCTTCACGCTGTATCCCACACATAGCAGAGTAGGCAAAGGGAACCTGGAAGTGAAACCTAGTATTAAAACACTCCGTCCTCATTAAGACACTTCCGTTCCCTATTTTGTGCCAAATTTTCGAGACCCAATTCTAGAGGCATTGTGTGTTGAGTGGCGGACATCAACGCCGCGCCTTGCCTCGTTACCAGAGCTAGGAAATTCCCCGGAACTGGAATCGAATCTCAAGTAAATAATGCGCTCAGAAATTCTGAGTTTAAAACGGCCGATTTCAGATACCCAGCTATCGTACTGGTTTTAGACTAGAAAGTAGAAAACAAATTTAAGGTACTCCATTGAGTCAAATTGTTTTTGTCAATGAAATAGTTAACGAACATTGGTATCAATAGTGACCATTAAAAAAGTATAATTCATGGTTTATTACTTTGAAATTATGAACAGATTGAATGTATATTGCAAATTAAATTAACAGAGAAAACCTCAGTGTTTAAATATTTTTTTTATATTTTCTCTACTTACAGCTGCAAATACAAAGTCGCAACGAGTCGTGTCCAGAGATTTCTCAATCTGTCAAGAAACAGTTCTTACTGTCAGAGGAGAAGGTACCTGGACAGTGTTGTCTCAAGAGAGAGCCTATCGCCTGTCGTGTTGGATATAATATTTATCAGGTAGCTAAATGTTACTTTATAAGAATTTAGATAATGTATAAATTTTATGATAATATATAATTTCACAGGGTAGGCAGAGGGAACTTCATTTGTTGAGACATTGCGTATTGAGTGGCTGAACTCAATACTGCGCTTTGTTAAATGTCATCAACTTTTTCCCTCCAGTGGGAATTGAGTTCGCAACTGTCGCGTTTTGCAGTGATTTTGATATAATTATTAATTTTTTTAATAAAATTGGAAACAGTATTTTTATATAATGAAAGACTTTTTATTTGTTGTTTTTATATGAAATTTTATTTTATTTTTCATCGCATCAAATTAATTGTAAGTGTTTATACTATTTAAGGATATCAATTGTTACGACTGTGTAATTGATATTATCAAATTCCACCAAAAAAAAATACTTAACATAATTAACTATCTAATTTCTGTTAATTTTTCTAATTCATACGTTTAATCAAAACACAGGAAGACCAAACCTGGCCCTCAGACGACCCATGCAAGAACTACACGTGTTCGCGTGAAGACGGGCGACTCGTTCACGCGCCACACGTCACCGCGTGCGACGTCGCGTGCAGACGTGGCTGGAAGTACGTGAAACCTGCGCCTGGCGTGTGTTGCGGGCAATGCGAGCAGGAGCAGTGCGTGTTGGAAGAGGAGTTGAAGGAAGTTGGTGAGTGTTATGTAAAGAATGTTGTATCTATGCTAGATAGTATTTCTTATAATTTTAACAAAGTGTAATACCACATTTAGAACTGAAAAATATTTTTCTTGAACAACAGAGGAGTAAAAAATATAAATTATTAATGTTACGGTTTTTAATTATTTGTACAATTTTGTTTGTGAATATTTTAATAAGTCTCGTTTTATAAATATTTTCACTGTATTTGTATCATTTGAATGTTTCTCCTCATCATAATTTATATTTATATTTTATATAATTGTAATCGTATACAATGGTACTAATTTAAACCTGTTAATGAGCTTTGTTATTTGCTGATTTTCATTGCTTTAACATTGACAAAAGAAAGCGGCTTATACATATTTATAATTGTTCAAATATATTGTATAATATTTACATTACCTATTAATATCATGACTACGCAAATGCAACTACCGTCCTGTATGCCATACATATCAATGAAAAGTTGAAAAAAGATATCAAGAATACACGTCGAATCTTATTTCTTATATTTTGCCATCAAATAGACCATGTATTGGTCTTTAAATTAAATTATATATACATAACAGTGTCCACAAAATATGAAAAATTTTCCATTGTCCCCATAGGCGAGACTTGGCATTCAGCTGACAACTGCACCACATACCTTTGCGAGCGTCTCGACCACGAGGTGTACGTGACGTCATCGCGCACCACCTGCCCCGACGTGTCCGCCTGTGCTCCGGAGTACGTGGTCAAAGATGGCTGCTGTGCGGTCTGCAAGGAACCTCCGGCTGCACTCAGTGAGTCACTTGAAAACCATTAGTTTTAAAAACTCTTTTGCTGACTGTATATAGTCTAGATGTGTGCACGTCAAGATGATTGCTGGAAATGGAATTATTAACTTGTTTGAAAGTACATATTAGTTTTAAAAAAAAAAATGCTGACAACTTTTGACTTCTAACGCCAAAGTTTTGGGATTGATTCCCATTGGAAGACATGAATCACTTTCATTTCCTCAAACTGGTAACGAGACAACATGCAACATTGAGCACCGCCACTCAACAAGCAATTACTTGAAATTTAGGCGGTACGTGATCAATAGTGATTTCCAAACAAACAATAGTATCTAAATATGTACATCTCGTGTCTAGGTAAATGCGTACCGCGCGCGCTGCCGGCGGCGGACACGGTGGGCGCAGTGCGCGTGCGGCTGGGCGCGCGCGGCCTCTGCGTCAACGCGCAGCCCGTGCCCGGCTTGGGCGAGTGTCGCGGACAGTGCGACTCCGGCACGCTGTATAACAACCGTTAGTATTCGACTTTACTTATTTATCAGTTATTTGTGTACTAAGTAGTGGTGCGAAGTGGTTGTGGGTTCGATTGACAGAAATTTTATACTGTCATCTTTTTGATAAAAGCTGAGATTTAAGATGAGAAACAAATCATTTGTAATTGTAAAAAAGATCTATAATGGAGGAAGGAATTTTAAAATTTTATTTAATTGCAATCAAAACCTTTTTAAAAAATAATGTTAACATTTTGCCTTTTCTTAAATATAATTTAATTTATTGAACATTAACATTCCACTCAAGGGAATAAATCATTTTCCCCTCTCTTGTCCTTAATTTTGGATGACCCGAGGAGATTGGAATGTCGAAACACTAGGCATAATCTGCCTACCGTGCTATATGCGGGATAGAGCGTATTGCAACACTCTACTGTTAGAGTTACTAACAGAGATATTGCAACATGACTTGTGGCTGCACTGCACCGTAGAGGACCATATCGCCACAGAACAACTGTAAATTATTCTATAGGATTGTCAATAATGACGAGTATAAAGTGTACATACAGTGCGTATAAGAAATGCGGCATTTAACATATTTTACACTACACTACTTTATATACTGTACGACTGACATTAGCACATGTAGATATTTAAGTTAGTGTGTGGGCATAGAGAGTAATATATTCACGACGATGCAATTCGTGTATTCTCCCTGTCACACCTGGTCCACAGTCCTGGTTTACAGTGTTCACGTAATAAACAAGTCACTGACTGACTCCACACAGAGACAGGCCACCACGACTCCACGTGCGAGTGCTGCACCGCCACGGGCTACTCCATGCTGACGGCCACGCTGCAGTGCGCGGACGGCAGCACGACGCTGCATCGCGTACGCACGCCCGCGCAGTGCGCCTGCAGGAAGTGCGGCGCTTCCGCATATATTAAGAACGGTAATGTTGCTCCTCTTGTTGATTATTGTTTGTTTTTTATACTTGTAGGGATTACTTTGATGTAGATTTCAGCAGGGGCTTACAGTAGGAATGAGAGGGAAATGGGGCGGTTGACGGACCACGTCGGTGGCCAAAAATTCAGTTTGAAAAATTATAAATAACTTTTACACAAAAAATGAGTTCAAAAATAAATAATGAATATTAGATAATTTTTATACCAAATAGTCTTTTTATACTAAATATCTCTAGATACACACGATGACTGTACCATTAATTGTGATTTTAGTTAGCTTAATATTAGAATAAGAAATTAAAAACATTTTATCTACCTCAGTATGAGACATCAAGTTTAAATGTTTGAGACGATAAGTGATATTATAATAATATAGTCATTTAAATATTGTTAAACTTAACTGAATACACATTTTAAAATAGGAAACAAGTATTTTTTTTGTTTTCTATTTTTTTTATAATCTATTTATCTATCTTTTAATTACCTGATTCTTATTTAAATAAATGTATTTTTAAAATTTTGTCTCAGTAAAAAGAAACAATAATATTTATTTACGTTAATAACTAACACAAGCAATTTCTTACAAACATATATGTGTATATAATTATTATTTAATTAATATTTTGATATATAAACACAGGTTATTCCCCATCAGACCGTCCGCCATACGGCATGGAGCCGGACGACTTCGCGATCCCATCAATATTCGCTCGCACCGGACGTCCACTACCCGGCGGACGCCCGCAAGAGTTCTAGTTTTTTAATATAATTAGTTAATAGAATGTATTTTGATATGCTATTTGTGTTTATAGTTGAGATAGATTGTGTTAACCCTTAATTATGCCTTAAAATGGATGTGGATGTAAAAGGAAAAATAATTAAATTGTGCAAAGAAAGTATGGACCATATTCAAGTATTTGATAAATTAAATAAATAAAATTAAACTGTCTTATATAATGTATTTTATGCCTTAACAATTTACCTAATTTACCCACAAAATGCAAGACATTTTCAATCGTACAATTATTACATACATTTTCACACACAACCTGTGCGAGGAATTTATGGTTAACATTTTATATATTATATTTGTTTATGTTTGTAAATTGTTTATATACCTAAATCGTCATCATAATTATATAAATACATATGGCGTCAATTTCTTGTACGATTTAGATATTAACTGGACCTATATTGTGATGTTGGACCTTTTTTTGTAAATAAATAAATATACTTGTACATGTACATTTTTTGTATTTTTGAACCCTATATATTTACAAAAACACACAGTGTATACAACTTTATCTGTTTACTTTTTTTTAAAAGAGAAAAAAATACTGGAATAACACTAAGATAGACAAATGTTAAAAATATTTATCTATCTTAGTTGCTTACTTATCATTAAAAGTTTTATAGATTTTAAGTTTTCGAAAGTAGTACACTCTTAAAATTATTTAAGTAAGAATTGTTTAATACTTTTCTATTATCAACTATTTCTATTAAACTAGTTTTGAGGTTAGCTAACCTATACATTTATTTTGCTATTTTAGTCTAAATTACTGCCTGAAGTTTCTAAACTTTCTCCTCTTAACAAACAGTACAAAAAGAAAAACATAATGTTAAAAGATGTTGCTTTGCAAACTACATTGTAAAAATAATTTATGATGATAAGCTTAAATGATTTTACCACCTACCATAGCTACCATCTAATTGAGTTAACTACAAACGTACAAACCGTCTACTCGAGTCGCCCTAGTGTTTAATTCTGCCACTCAACACGCAATGGCTCCAGAATTCGGCAGAAAATGCGGTACGGAGTGTCTTAACACTAGGTTCCTTCTGCCTACCCTGCTGTGTGTGGTATACAGCAAAATTATGTAATTGTTCTATTAAAATTAAAATTGCTTTAAAAAAAACATCTCGACTACCTAAATATTTTATTTAATGCACCGCCCATTTTTATACAACTTTATTTTTATACAAAGGTTGCCTGGAAGGGATCGCTTTAAGCGATAAGGTCGCAATTATTTAC
>JAEBDU010012627.1:0-32937 GCA_016802625.1 Heliconius numata | reverse complement strand
AATATTTTTCTTGCATACATTAAGATAATTCTAGAACAATAGGTCATCTATATCATTTAAATAATAATGTATTCAAGACTATGTAATGTTTATTTGTTTTCTTCTCGTACGTGCGTTGTAATCGTGCCAATGTACACATTCATATAAATATTTTGTTAATGCTTGATTTCTGATATGTTAAATATCAATCTATTATTTTAATATTTTAAAAGTGTTATTTTACACTTCTGAAAAAAATACTAATATTTGAATATATAATATTTAAACAAAGCGGGATTTGAACCGGCTGCGAAGCCGTTCAAAAGCCGTTAATACGTTTTCTAAATAAGCATATATCAGTCTATTAAGTATTAAATTATTTATTAACATTTGCCAATTTTCATAAAACTTTCCAACTTTACACAAACTAAAAAAAACATTTTATTTATTGACAAATTAAAAGTGTTATTATTTTCATTATTTCAAAGAATAATAATATATGGTTAATTCATTATATTATATTCATATATATTTTAATAGTGTAAGTAGGTGTGCATTTAAAATGAAAAAATAAAATTAAAAAAAGATATTTTTTTAAAATGTCAGGAGGTCTTAGCACTTTTCCGTCGTAGTCGGTTATAAAATGTGTTCGATGTAGGTACGTTCTCAAGTAAAGAGTACCAGCAGTTATACATGTATGAGATTCATTAATATGATAATGCTTATTGCTGCCTGATTGACTACTAGGTAGTATTACTATTCAATTCACGTAACCACTTTGTTAGACGAATCGAAGCGTAGTAAATAACGGGTACGTTTGATATAAATAACTCTTGAAACTTTAGACTTAACTATACGTATATTATATTGATAAAATAAGTCAGTAGTGCAGCATTGTAGGCAGATGGAGCCTAGTGTTAAGACACTACTTTCTTCCTAATGCTGGTGGTATTGCGTGTTGAGTGGCGAGATTCACCGCCGCGCTTTCCCTTGAAACCGCAAGGAAGAAATAAAGATATTAAATATTAGATTCTCGAGTGGTAATCGAATCCACAACCTGTCACGCTTACCATTGGCCTCATATTGATATTGTAGCAATAATTTAACATAAAAAACATGTAAAAATATTCAAATATAAATAAAAATGAGAGTTGTTCATACATATATATTATTTTATTATGCTGATGTAATATATACGTATATACGTACAGCTATGAAAATCAGGTTGCTTACTTTGATTATTTTTAATTATTATTAATGATTAATATTCTATATTATATTTTAAATTAAATTTTCTTAAATGTATTCACACTAAATGATTATTGAAAACAAAAAAAATAGTTATTTAAAGCTATAAAGTATACAAGACAATATCACGTTTTATAATTCCCTATGGCGTTACTAAGTATAAAGTAATCTTAAGAACATTCGTTCCCCGCTTCTACAAACCTCTGAACCGTAACTTTGAACCATCATACAATGACCTTTGCTACTCCCACGGCGTTAGTATAAGATACTTAAAAATCTAATTTCGCTTCACTCTGTATTTAGCACACAGCTGGGTAACAGAGGGAACCTAGTGTTAAGACACTCCGTTCTCCATTTGCGTATTGAGTGGCCGAACTCAACGTCGCACTTTGCCTCTAGACCAGAGCGAAGAAATATAAATATACATTTAAATATTAACTTTCTTGAGTGGGTATCGAACCCACAACCAGTCGCGCTTATCGTCACACACAATTGTGCCCAAACACTACGACTAGCGTCATAAGATACTTAAATTATAGATTTTGTATATTGTAGCGTTTATAAGCTCGGTATTCAATAATGTAAGGATATATGATATATAAATTAGATTTGGCGTGGGCTGACATTACTTACTTTTTGCTATTATTTGCGTGGGTTTTCCAAGTAAGCTAAATAGGATCACAGGTTACTGATGCTAAAGGACAGATTTACTATATTTATAAGATTTTCACCTTTACCCGACCCATTTTGCTGAAAATAAAAGGTTTTTACGCAACATTGCTTAGAATGATTATTATTAATATTATTATTTTTTTCTAAAATATACCACAATTTTTTTATTAAATAATGAATTTATATAAAACATCGCAAAATTTGTATTATATTAATATATATGTAGTAATGTAAATGTGTTAACGAAACTCTGTACTAACAGACTTAGAATAGATCCCTCGCTGAACGGTCACTGGTCATAAACATATCTAATTGACCCTAAATAACACATTCTGTAGAGATTTTATCGGCATAGGTTGTGTCCTTTGCTTATTAATATATAAGAAAAAAAATCAATAAATCGGAAATAAGGAAATAGGAGCTATATTACTAGCGTATTTGTGTCATTATTCCGCTATCACTTCATATTAACAAATTGAAAATGTTACTTAAAGTACTGCAAACATTTAAAAAAATTATACAAAAATATCAGTATTTGTAAGTTTTATATTTTAACGGAACTATGAAAAGTTTTAAATAATCAATTTTTATGAGTGTGCTAATTTTAAACTCAAAATAAACTACCTGTGATATTATTTAAAAAATATAATTTATATAGAAAATAATTTTACTTTTCAGATATCGAAACAATTAAAAATGACGAGAAAATTTCTATTCTGTTTTCCGTTGAGGCTGGGAAATATTGTATTCGGTTACATAGTGATTGTAAGTAAAATTGTTGCCTTTTAAATTGCAATTCGTTGTTAAGCATATTTGCTATAAAATTTTATCAGGCGTTTAATAAACTTTGTTAAATAATTTTATTTTTCTTATTTTCAGATATGTAGCTTAACTGCTATGTTGTACCATTTAGTTAATATTCTTTTAGTGATATTCACAATGACTGAATTGGAAGATAAATTAGCAGAATCCCCATTTTTGGGTTTAATATACTTGATCGTGTACACCGTCATCAGCTTCCTGCTGTTGCTTTTCTCATCTATATTTACAATTGGTGTTCATAAGGTAATTTTTTAATTTATTTTTCATTTTATAATTATTATTAATTTTTGTATGATAGATTTTTTTACTATTTGTGAAGAATAATGTAGTTCTATCCAACATGAGAATTAACATTTCGAAGTTGTTACAAATTAACTATATTTTCACGAACGTTATTTTTTTTTTCATAACTTATATGTTGTTTATTACACACTGTAAAAGAAAGCATCGTAATAAATATTATATTTTAAAAATGCTTATTACGTAAAAATTTCGCGGTAAGGCCCTATAGATACAATTTTTCATATTAGATGTTCCTTAACCTTAATTTTTATAAGGCAAAAAAATGATCATCAGGGTGTATACAGTAACATCTTAATGATTTTGAGGACCTACCACCATATAGAAGACCAGATTAAGGCTTCAGTAGATGTCAATATTTAAGAAACCTCTATCTTCGGTGGCTGTATTCGGGAACAGTATATTCAATATATCGAACTATTGGGGTCATAGAGCACAGACCATAAAGAAATTCTAAAAGGATATCAGATTCTTATATTTAAGATGTATTAAAGTATTCCATATTGAAAAACCACTAAAAAACAAGAAGTTTATATAATGAAAACATACCACTAAAAACCTATAAAAAACACCAATTGCAGGTGGAGAAACCACCAATATGGCAACCCAAAGTCGTTCATTTTATATATTCATTTTATTTATATATAAATTATACTTTTTTGTTTTAGTTGAACGTGTGCGCAATTACAACTTTCTTCGTGTATACGTTTATACATATTTTCTTGACAATGTCGTTAATAGCGTGGGCATCGATGATGACAGATTGGCCTCGCCTCGCTGTTCTCGTGATATCTGACGGTAAAAAAAAAATACAGTCGAATTGATAACCTCCTTTTCTTACAGAAGTCGGTTAAAAATTAGACATTATTTAACGTTTTGTACTTTGTTAATCTTCTCCCTTAGATGTATAAGGCAAAAATATTTTTTTCTCGACATTAGATACGCGTTGGTTGACGACTGAGGAAACCTCACACTACTTAAAAGTCTTTTACTTAGATAGCAGTTTGAAATTTGAATTAGCTTTTTAAACTCTTTAATATTACTATAAATTTTAAAATATATTAAGTAAATTTACAAAGAATTCTCTTATTTATGCTTTTTTTTGTTAAGTTACTTATATCCTTTTTTTTGTTTTCAGTGCTCCTAATACTTTGCGTATTTAGTGTAAAGTATTTGAAGGATGCCGTACAAACTGGTAAAATGTATCATCAACCGGACGAACCAATTCACCTGTACTGATATATATAATATTTATTCTAATACAAATAAAAATTAATAATTTTAACATTTTTTTTTATTAATTATTCCATTTATGATGTTAAGATTTTTTGTACTTACATATGTTAATTTCTTAATTGTACAAAACTATCACGATATTGATTAACATTTGTGTTCATAATTTAAGAGAAAGTCTGTGTTACTATTTTTGTTAAAGAATTAAAATTTATCTTCGTCTATTTCTTGAACCAATATAACTATTTTATTTATTTAAATAACTACATATATGTATATAGGAAGCAAAAATATAAAAAAAGAATTAAACATTTTCAATATTTTATTTTTATTTTATTGTTAATGAATTATTAATATGTTTACTTTGAAATAGAGAAAGAAAGCATGCACAAAGTATAAAATAAAATGTAAGTTAAATCTCATTTTTTGTTAATAATAAATGTATGTTTGATTATACAATTTAAAACTAAACTTTGTTTCATTTAGAAAATAACAAATAACAATAAATGGAATTGTTATAGAATTAACATTACAGAAATATGAAAATAAACATCAATATCTTTAAATAAAACTCGTGGGGATATCATTTAGTTCAATTATTATATCTTAATTATTTAATAATTTAATATATACTTAATACTTAAAAATAAATAAAACACGTTTAAGCTTTGCTTCATTCACACAAAAACAGAATTACATTAAATATCACAGACACACGTTTTCCAATTGTCAATTTAAGAGAATAAATAACTTATAAATAACATTATATTAGATACTAAATTAGTTTATATTTAAAAGATCATCTAAATTATATGCTGGGGGGTCCACAGTAATATCTCGCCTTCGTCGTTTACCTAACATCATGGGTACGACCATTGCCATAGCCGCTGGAACCATACCTGCACCGACAGCTGCTAGCACAGTCGAGCTATCAGGATTATTCTTAGTACTCAATATTTTCCTTCTCGAAACTTTATGCTTAACAGGTCTTTGCTGACTTGCTGCAACTTCTAAATCATTTTTTAAATCCATATCACGTTTTGATTCTTCCACAGTTTGAAAACTTCTCTCAACTTCTAATAAACCGCCATGTGATGTAGTCATGTTTGTGGGAGAACTGTCGTCGGTGGGAAGTACAGTGAGCGAGACAGCCTGATGCGAGGTAACGGATGGAACATCTACATTTTCATTGGAAATGTCAAGTGATCTTTGTCGTTTCTTGTTTCTATATCCTTTGGTGGTTGAAAGTAAAACCCACTGTCCGTCACCATACGGTGGTCTGGAAGAACGATCACTATCATATTCGTCACCTGCATAAACTACTGGTGTTGGTTTCCGTAGTGGTCTCTTTTGCATCGGAGATTGGTGCAACGCTTCATACTCAAATGGAAAACTTGAAGGACGAGAATCAGTCACTAGGTCATCTGACATTCCATAATATACAGAGTCGTCGCTAGCGTATCCTTCATCTTTATTACAATTATGTTTAGTTGGTCGACGGTTTTCATCTGTAGACCATGAAGAATGTTGATTGTACATAGGTTGCTGCGGCTTATTCTTTGTCCAAGATGGTTTCGATGGAAGCTCAGTGTCATACTCTTGAGGAACATGTAATTTATTATTGATAAAACCAGGACGAGAAAGTGGTCTTTTATTGGGATAAATATAACCATTGTCTTGTTCTTGAAAAGAAGGGTAACGGTCTTCATTATAATGTTTGTTATCGTCATCGTCGTTCCAATATGTAGGCTTTTGTTTTTTCACATTAGGTTTCCATTTTGATATTTTGCTTGTAGACCAAGCGACGGGCTCTAAGGTTACCCAACCGTCCTTGTCATCGTAAGGATGTTTATGTTGCTTCACTTTAAGACGATTCCAGGACGTGAATACTTTGTCATCATTTTCATCATCAGAGCCTGCAGGGGGGTATCTGTCTTTAATTTTATTTCTCTTTAGTTTTGCAGCCAGTGCAGCTATAGCTTGTAGCCGTTCATTAGATAGCTCACTAAAGTCCTTCAATTTATCAGAATTCTCAATAATAAAATCCTCAATATCTTGCTGCGGTCCTTCGTCTTCAATGAATCCTTCTTGGCAGGATGGTCCGTAACAACGTGGCTTATTTTCCTTTGTATCATAGATCATATGTGCCATTAAATTCTTAATATCAGCATCATTTTCCAAAGTTGTTTCAGTAGCATCCCATGTGTGCCTCAAATCTTTTGCAGAAGGCTCACTTTCAATAATAGTTATCGGTTCTTTTCCAGGCACCTCTAATTGGTAAGTTTTAAATTTTTCATTTTTTTCATATTGCATATCATCATTTGGATTGACGAATGTTAAATGAAGTAAACAAATAGTTAAAAGCACTACCATTTCCATAGCGAGAGTTTCACTTTTTTCCGTTCGCGTGTGAGCGCGAAGGAAGCGCGCGGAGACTGAGCACCAGTACCGACCGAGCTGGCTGATATAGTTTTGATAGTAGATGCACCGCGGCCCTCCCTGCTCTCTAATGCAGTGGCAATTTTAGTTTGGTCACGAGGAATAAGCGACATAATTGCACCGCGAATGCTGTCTTCTAGACGCTTATCTTAATTTAGAATCGCATTTCTCTCGAAACCCTGACCTGAGTGAGTCACGGTGAAAATGTTTTTCATTTTGTTAATGCTTATCTGCGTGAAACGTTTCACAGGATTTAAATGGGGGGAAATCTTCATTGTTTCATTTTGTGTGAACTTAAAATCTGATATTAGTAATTTATGTATGGAGCATGTCTACTTGAAGTAACCAGCTGCTGTTAGTTATGATAATTATTTTGTTTTTATTTCTAATTTTGTTTCTAAAAAATACTTTTTTTTAAGCAACTAATTATGTGTTAGTACAAAAACTTTAATTTTATGATGATACTGAAAGATTTAGAATGAAAGAAATGGTTAAATAATAGAATTGCTTCATTATTATTAAAGAATTTTTAATTATTAAATTATATTCATTCAATAATTAAAAACGACTTTATTTTTTCATTAAGTATACATATAAATGTTCACAGCTCTCTCCGCGATACCACTCATTATCCCTATCATTCGATCAACTTTGCTCTAATTGTGTGCTTTTACCTGCCATTTTAAATTACGTCTTGGAAAATATACAAGTCAAAATACAACAATGTAGGATCTAATACATTTTTTAAATTGAATTTTTTTATTTTATAAAACATGATTTGAAGTTTAATACAATTAGGGTAGGGTAGGGACTATGTAGGGTAATAAAGTTCATACATTTAAACAGTAAATTTAATAATACCAGCTATTTTCAGTAATATAAATATAATATAAGTAATATAAATATATTTACCTGCGAATTTGCCTCCTTGGAGTTAGGTTAGCCTACATATTATGCTTGTATCCATTATTACGCTTACCTATGTTATTTTTAATAAGTATACCGGTTAAGTCCGACTTGCACTTAACCGGTTTTATTTATTTACTATTTCAAATCAATATACAACTCAATCCACAAAAAATAAAAAAAATAGACAAATTGCTTAGAAGCCATGAAAATGATCAAAAATCTTGTCAAAATGGAGCTCGCGTGGTTACTTTCAATATTACGTGAACACATGCAAATGCCTTTTTGTAGCAATTTAAACGCCCGATTTGAAAGGCATAAATTTTTACAATGGATTATATTTGCACTTTAGTTATATAAGCTGTAATTCTCCGAATGATTTATTATAGCACTTTCTCGCTATTATGGAATACATTTTTTTTACTTTTTTTTCATTGTTACGTAATAAGAAGTTATTTAAATAAATAAACAGAATCGTCTGGGGGATCTAAGAGACTCAGATCTGTGTCTCTGGGCTCAAAGAAGCGATGGCTGGATGTTGTAGCAATGGACTAACCACTGAGGATGGTCAAGACCATGCAAGAGTAGATTGAACCGGAAGGCAAAGCCTGGCAATAAAAACCGGGACTGATGCCATGTATAAGAAAAAGAAGAACGTGTTCGATCTATATGATGTAATTTTTTTTTCCATCTTCACGCTGTATCTCGCACATAGTAGGGTAGGCAGAGAGAACCTAGTGTTAAGACACTCCGTTTCCCACTTTCTGCCGAATTCTGGAGGCATTTCGTATTGAGTGGCAGAGCTGAATGCCGCGCTTTTCCTCGATACCAGAGCGAAAAAATGAAAATATAAACGTAAATAAATATTTCATTTAATTTATTTAATATTTTTTATTAATCCAATACTCTTATCAATTCATAAACTGCAATAAATTGAAATATTTTTAGAGAAATTATAGTAATAAAACATAATACATTCTTTATAAGATAGATGGGTAAGTTGCCTGCCATATAAGCATCGTGAAGTGTGTTAGTGAAACAATGATTGAAGTAAAAATTTAATCTTGAATAGCCATTTATTATAGTATTCGCTACGATTTCTTATAATGTCACACTTGAGAAGGCATAACACTTTAAAAGTAGACTTTTTATCTGTTTCTCTAGGTTAATGTATGGTCTCTAATCTCTATTATATTTCATACCATATTATATAGTATATTGTATTTAAGAAAGAACGTTGAAAAATTTAATAAAAAATTATAAAAAGATAATCTTCAAAATGTTAAGTATTAACTATTTAATAGTTACAAAAACATGACGCGGCGTTGAGTTCCAACACTCAACACGCAATGCCTTGAAAATTCTACAGGAAATGGGGCACGGAGTGTCTTAACACTAGGGTCTCTTCTTCGTACTTTGTTATATGCAGAATTATAAATAGTTAAAAAAATATATAGTGCAATTTATTTAACACCAAAACTAAGACTTGAATGAATTTTAAGTGCATATTTTAAAAGTACAGAGCTATTTCAAACAAAATGAAAAGGCTGTTTTAACCCAGATTTTGTCTTTTGTTTTGAATCGCATGTCCACCACTTGACCCTCCTTTAATAATTTATAAACCAACTACTTTAAGAATATTTTACGCTGTGGAAGATAAACAGCTTCATTTTTCGTAATGTTCTTCAAAATAAATGCACTTCGTCGTACTGTCCTTTATTGGTTCAAATTCTTGAAACTTATTTGCTATGTTAAATTAACTTAAAACTTAACTAAACCTAACTTCACGCTTTATCCCTAGCGGGTTAGTCAGAGAGAACGGAGCAAACGCTCTCTACATACCTCTTTCGCCTCGTCCACTGTCATCAACCTCTTCATACATGCCCTCCGGGGGGTCCTCATGCTTTTTACGTGACCTTCCTCCAGTATCTTTAATACTGTGTTCTCGAAGAACTGAGGTCTGCCCCTACCTCTCTTACCACTCACTTTTCCATCATAAATCTTTTTTGCCATTCTTTCATCAGTAATTCGTTCGAATGTTAAATTAAACTTAACCTATCTCATATTGTGTAGGTTTTTCTTTATCTGACATGAAATGGTGACAGTTTTCTCAAATCGTACTTGTGGTTCAAATTACATCTCTTAAGCAGAAACCGCATCTATTAAGTTGGTACATATTTAATTAATATTGGATAGAACATTTAATTAACACTAAATACTCCTGAATAATCTTTGCAATTCTATAATAAATATTAAAATGTTCTCATTTTATTAAACTTATAGTTTTTAAGCACATCTTATTTTTTTAGCAGAACAGTGTATGTAAATGATGAGAAATTACTTTCACGTGTAATAAAATACACATTTAAGAGAATAAAGATAATTTAAAATTAATAGAAAGAATATTTGATAAAATCTACGTAGAAATTAAATATTTAAATACTTGAAACTAAAATGCAGACTTCAAATATAGATTTTCTTAATTAGTATTATAATAATTAATATCTATTCATATATTAAGTACCGATATCACAGAAAATAAAATAAGGAAAAGGCTCATGTTGCATTTGTTTTAATTTCAGATGGACTTAACAGATGCTTTTAACTCAGTTATTTATACGAATTTGTATCAATACCTATATTATAAATTCGAAAGTAACTCTGTCTGCCTGTCTGTCTGTCTGTCTTTTACGCAATCAGTGCCAAACCGCTAATTTAATTGTGATAAAATACTCATATAGAGATACTTGAAGGACTCGGGATGAACATAAGATACTTTTTTTTTCTCATATTTGTAATATTATCGATATATACCAATATATTAAAATACTTATTAATTTGACATGCAATTTATTCTGCCATGTTAATAACAACCGTTCATAAATATATTTAATAAATATTCGTATAGTTCAAGCGGGCGTAGCCGCGTACGGGTCTACTAGTATAATATATATCCGATATAATTTTTAGTACAATAGGGAAGAGCTAACTGAAGAATACTTCCGCAGCATTTACATAAGTGATATATTACATGGACCAATCATTTTATTACAATAACAATTGTATTACGAGATCGATGCGTGTATAGCTGAGGTTCAAACTTTCTTTGTACTTCCTTTAAAGAATTGTAACAAAAGTTATTGTTCTCGTTCAATTATAGACCTGCAAACATGAAAAAAGATACAATCTGACAAATTCAATTTTAAACATTTAACCGATTTCATTTTTCCAAAAATATTGAGTTCTATTTTCGTTAATTATATTTTTTTATATTTATCTTAAATTAGGAAGCCCTAATGAATCCTGAGAGACCTGTTATAAGAGTAGGCTCAGTTTTTAAGCTGAATTTCGGAAGGTATCGAGGCTTTCTTTAATTTTGTAGGATACCTCTAAACGACTGACAGTCAATTGACAAAAGCTAGAACTGCTATTCATCTCTATGATTTTTGATCTCTAAAGGAACTTTCCCAAAACTCCTGAAACTTTTAATTTGAACTCGTTACAATCCAATATTTAAGTTTTAAATAACGTTTGTACCACGTTATTTAAATATTCTACATCAACCATTTTCTAGTTCAGTACTGGAGTCCGTCACACTTACCGAGCATTGCATCACGGCGGTAAAGTTCGAAAGCGTAATTGTTCCGAGTTTTATAATAACAACAAAGCACTTACTTTCCTTTGATCCGCCTAAACACGTTGCTTGGAAGAAAACATGTACGACTGTAGAATAGTCATGTTTAAATAAATAATACTATGTTTTATTTTAAAATGTGAAGTAAGAAAAATATTGAATGAAGAAAAGTGAAAGAAGTAGTTCAGTATTTCCTTTTTATTCTAATAGTCAATCATTGATTGACGTATTTCTAAAAGTACAGATAAATCAATTGCATTATACAAATTGTATTTTGTCATAGACATCCATAATATACAAGAAAAATAATTATTAACTTTACAATTTAAAACCTTTGCTCTTCAATTCCTGCAGAATTCGGCGGACAAATGGAAGCGGAGAGTCTTGACGCTGGGCTTCCTCTGCCTATCAACGCCTGCAGCTATATGCGGAATAAAGCATGAAGCTAAAAGCGTGGCGTTAATTATAAACTTTATTTCACTTTTACAATTCTTTATATCTTTCAACATTATTTTTACATACACTGTCTTCATTTACATTAAGTTACAGATAAATTAAATATTTTTATAATAACAATAATAATAAACGACTCCACAGTTTCATAGTCGTGACGGTCAAGGCTCGGTTTCACTTTCTGCTACCAAAACATTTTCACCGCTCTCACGCCGTTCACGGCGGAGGTGACTCAGAGAAAATACCGCATAATTACACTGATCTTGCCGATTTGAACTCTGACCAGTGGAGTGGAATGACCGATGAATAGATGGTGCTGGTGCTGGTGCTGAAAATTGATGGACGGTAGTTGAACTTTCAAGTTTATTGGTAAATAATAAAAAAGGTAACTTCACCATTTGTCATGCCATCAATAGATTCTTTTTAGATTGCCTTGATTTCTTTTATCATTTGTTTTTGTAGCAAGAAACACAGTAGCAAAAATTGTGAACTTATCTTTTTATTTTATTAAACATATTATTATTTAACATAAGTTTAAGTTATAAGCATATTAGTATTATTTAACATAAATTTTGGCTTTGCAAATATTATTTTACATATACAATAGTTCTTTAATACAAACTCATTATTTTTCGTAATGTTAGAGTCTGGAGGTAAAAATATGAATTTGAATAACCTAAAATACATTTCTCTCTAAAATATATTATAAAATGTTTAACATAAATATATTATTAGCGACATCTATCGTACCTTCCATACACTATTTAAGGGAATAAAAGTAGTAGCTTCTTACTTGCCTGGGATTTAGGACATGTGAAAGTTATTTTTACCAAGAGATGTCGCTACTATAAAACATTAATGGCATCTAGCGTTGTATAGATTGCACTAAACAAAATCTACGTTGTCTCTACCATAGAAAGTATAGACGACCACGACATCTGGTGGCATTAAACTACTAACCTAATCTTTTTGTCTACTCTACATAGCGCTAAGTTCTGAATAAAAAAGTAAATATTTAGTTGCGGAACTCAACGCCGGGTTTTTGCATTGATGCCAGAGCGAAGATAATTTTCTTTTTAATTTTCTGTACATTACACAAAAAAGGAAAACCTGAGCGATCAAACGCCGTTATACGCAACAGGTTGTGGGTTCGATTCACACTGGAGGAAATTAAATATTTAAGAAAAAAAAACATGTATTAACAATTTTTGTTTGAATTTTACATTCACTTGTTGCAGACTATATGTAATATAGAATGATCTCAATGTTATTGTTATTATTTTTGATCTTCAAATGAGGAAACCTTTCCATTGTCGCTTTTCCTAATTTTTAAGAAAAGTAGAGCGAGCATTACAAAATCATGACATAAGGTGAACTACATGACCAACAGAGCAAGCCTAAACGTTTATTGTCTTCATAACACATTGTAATAATTTCTTATGACAAAATAAATATCGTCCCAATACTTGCAGGCACTTTCGTGTTAAATATTTTTTATTAAGGAAGTAATAATTCAACAAATATCTAAATTATACATTTTCCTTTAATTAGCAGTGTTATAACACCAGTCGCCTAAACTTTCGTTAAAAAAAATTAATTCAAAGAGTTTTAAAAAAGAAATAATTTAATTAAAGATAGAAAAAAGAAAATTAAAGAAAAATATTTTTTGTAGAGTAGGCTGAAGGTACTTAATAATTTAACTTGTAAAAGCAATTTTCTTAAAGGACAGTATGCGATTACAGTATCTACTCGTATAACAACGCGAATGCTTCAAATTAAGGAAATAAAAATTAAAGAATAACATTCTAATATTTTAAGTTAATATTGTTTTAGAAACAAAAACACCTAATTTTTATAAATTTGAAACGTCTATTTAACCCAAGACCTTAAAATTCTATTTATCTTAAGCCAGACAGAATCACGTGAGCTAATATAACTTAATATAACGTTTATTACTATGAAACAATGCTTACACGGATGAGATGTTAAGCAAACCATCCGAAGAAAACAACTTGGTAATAGACAAGGCACTTACATCAATTTATCATGACAATAATACTTTCTCTAAACGAAAGCGAATTTATAATATTTTCTTTTAATAAAAAAGGTTAATAGACTTACGAGGATATTTTATGTTTGATGTCTTAAATAAATAAATAAATTAGCTTCACGCTGTATACAGCAGTATATAAAGCAGTTTCACTTAAAATAAATATATTTAAATAAATAAACGTTTATTGAAATTTTCTAGAATAATATATTTATATAATATATGTCAATAGTTGCTATCTCTTCCAATTATACATATTGTTCGTAACATACATATAAATATAATATATTACATAATACAGTAATTGTTACGGAACTAAGTCGACGTGTCAACGAATGAAGATGTTTCACTACTTCCGTCATTGCCGCCTTCCTAGTATTGTCACCGTTGACACTGTTTCTCGTATTATATTTTAATATTACTTATATTTTTTTATATATATACTAAAACTTTAATTTTTGTATAAAGTATTGAAGAAAAAGTAGTCACTAGAATTTGCATTAAAATGCAGAATTTAAGTTAAGTTGTATAAGAGGTGGTCATGCTGGCGGTCGAGCGACTATAAACGACGATTGTGGGTTCGATTTCCGGAATTAAATATTTAATATTTTAATTTTCTCGCTCTGGTAATAAGGCAAATCGCGGCGTTGAATTCCGCCACTCAACACGAAATACCTTGAGCATTTCACAGACAGTGGGGAACGGTGTCTATGTCTTAATGTGAACGGAGTGTCAAGTAACACTAGGTTATACAACGGAAATACAAAGTGAAGCTTAAACTTGATATTTTTTAAAGATTTTTTTATAGACATCTTAAGCATCTAAAACATTTTCCATTGAGACAATGAAAATAAAACATAAAGTAAGGCTACAAATATATAACTAGGCAATAACATACATATCAAATAACAAAGAAATATGTCAATATATCAAAGAAAAATTTAAAACAAAAAATATTTACCACTTAACTACAACAATAGCACCATTAGGGGATGTCATCGTGCGTGCAAAAAACAAAAGCGAGCTCGAAGAGATAAAATGGCGAAGTACAATAGTATCGCCGCAAACCCTACCGCGTGCTCTACCTGTTCCTTTGCAGTCGTGTTTTGACAGCGTCCCAAAATGGATGCACTATACTTATTTCTAATTTTATTTACTCCACATTTGGTGTCTTCTCTAGACCATTCTGGTGCCTATTCATCACCGCAGTACGCTAAGAAGATTTACCCCAAGAACTACGATTCGAGCGCGTTTCTTCCAAAAGAAGAAGCCCCTGAAGTTTTCAATAATCAACACATAGATAGATATGACGGGGATTTCAATGATACGTCTGGTTATGCAAGATCCTCGTTTCTGGAGATGGCTGGGAGTTTTCTGAGCGGGACTGGAGGTCAAGTGGTATCGAATCTGGCTAAAGACTTTATCGCCAGGTCCACAGGGAGTAGCCAGGTTGGTTTTGACTGCATGTCGCAGGTTCGTATCGCACTTACAAATTCAAATTCCGCACTTATACCCTTATCCTTTTGGAGATAAGTCTTGCCTTTTTTAAATGAGTCATGGTGTTTGTGTAATATATTCCAAGAAAAAATATTTTAAGTGCTTCTTGATAGCGAAATATTTTTGTGGTAAACAAATGGAATGTAAAGTGAAATTTTAACTTAATTAGAATATAGTTACAGTTATAGTTACGTTTAGTTTATAATTAGTTATAGTTACGTTTAGTTTATAATTAACCGACTTCTGTAAGAAAAGGAGGTTATCAATTCGACTGTATTTTTTTTTTATTTACACAAAATTGACATCTAATATTTTTCACAGGTACTTAGTCTAAATTTGACTAATCTGGTAATATTAATCGTGCTTAAGGCCTTGATACTAGCAGCTGGGTTCTTCGGAGCTGGTGCCTGGAAAGGACATCACTATGGCAGAAGCTTGGATGGTATGATTTGTATTTTTTTTAATATTATAATAATATTCAGTGACTAATACACAAGCGTTCTGCTGCTATCTCATATTACGAATTGTAAGAACATTCATTCTGTACTTGGTCTCTTTATGCCACAATGTCATGAAAATATTTAAATATTTCTGATAAATTCGACAAAATAATAATATGATTTTCTCTCCCAGCTTCACGCTGCATTCCGCATGAAGCATGGTAAACAGAGAGAGCTTAGAGTTAAGACACTCTGCTCCCTACTTTCTGTTGAGTTTCTGTTGTCTGAAGGCATTGCGTGTTGTCTTGACACCAGAGTGAAGAAATAAAAAAAAACTATTTTATTTCTTGGAATGGAAATTGAACCCATAATCTATTGCGTTTAGATTTACACTTGTGCCCCTCACCACGACTGGCCTCATCATACGATAATAATTTAAATAGAAATATTTAGTAATTCTGGCGGTTTTTTAAAATAATCTATTACCAAATATTTATTAATAAAATATGTTTCTGCATGCACACCAAACGCATATTAGGTATATAAAATAAAATATGTATTTACTTCTGTAGATACCGACATTGTAAACCGCGCGTGCTTTTATATAGGATCTAAAGCGACAGTGCCTTTACAATCTTAATTAGCCACACACAATACAATAATGATGAGGAAATATATGGACAGAAACATTTTAAACATCTGCTTTTAGCACACCTTTGATTATATAAAACTATTTCTAAATAAATATCTACTATATCAGTTGTAAGAACTATTTTCGTTTGCATTTATCCCGTAGTTTTTTCTACAGATGACCATTAGGGCTACTTCCAGTAAATCCAATAGTCTAATAATCCTATTGGCAAAGGATTATCTGTCCGCTGTCGACGTCCAAATGACCATCGACATAAAGCTGTCGTGAATACTTTTAAAAATACATGTTAAATGCTATTTTAAACTCTGAATCAGTTTTGGTAGTGTTTGGTAGATTTTAAGTCTATTTGGTTATATATCTTTATATGGCAATATAGTATAAGTTTTATGATTTTCTGTTGATTTTATCCTGGTATTCATAATATGTATAATAATTTATTAATCAGCTTCATGCTATATCCTGCACATAACACGGTAGGCAAAGGGAACCTATTATTAAGATACTCCATTCTTCACTTTCCGCCGAATTTCTTTCAACGTCAGACCTTGGTACCAGAGCATAGAAATGAAAATATTAATAAATAATATTTCATAAAATTAATTATATCAAAAAATCTAATTTAGACAACAAGAACGCTACATACATAACGGAAGACGAGATCATGTTATATTTGAGCTACCTCGCCGGCCAGCAGAACCAGGACTACGGCTGTCTCTACAAGCTGTCGTGTCAAAAGCCACACCAAGCTTCACTTTATGCTTCCGGAGCTGAACTTTTGCTGCAAGGCACTAAATTATTCCAAGGGTACGTTCAATAAGTTTATATAACTTAAAACTTTTAAAGAATTTAATATGTATTAACCTATTTGCTAACTTTCCATATATTAATTATAAATTTTTTAGCTTCATCGTTATCCTACCTGTATCCCCGAATAGGAATTGAACCTACAACATATTAACAGTAAAAATTAAATATATATTTTTGTTGGGAATGAATATCTTTATAATCGTTTAAAAGAAAATACAAAAATATAAATTTACAGAAAAGAAAATAAAAAAGCACGAAGTAAAAATGTATTTATTATAATATCATTTAGGAACAGCATCGACTTGGAGCCATACGAGAACATATCGACTGGCATCAGAGAGGCCGCGGCGTGGGGGGAGCGCGGCCTGCCCTGCCAGACACGGTTCCAATGCACTTAGCACTATTAGTTAAAACTGAAAATCGAAAAAAATATGGAATATAAAATATTTATTAAAACCAATTCGTGGGAGACGAAGTTAGTCATTATATAAATTTATGTAATATGTTTTTTTATTCGATGTGAAGTTGTTCTTTTAAAATTTTCATAATTATGACAGTAAATGTAATAAATTCTCATGTTTGAGTCTTTATCATTATTTATGTTCATAAAAATTTATTAATAAGCTTTCAAACTAAATAAATATTTTAACTTAATTTGTTTTAATGGATTTCATCACATTTTTCCAATTTCCTTTAACTGTAGTCGCCCAATAATTCGAAACACAAGGGTTGAGGCTGAACTAAAACTCTAGGCACAATACTTCCGACCTTCTGCCTACTCTGAAGCAAATTAGCAGCAATAGCGGATACGGAAAAAAAATATTTAGTAAGACAAAATGTGGCGTTGAGTTCCGCCGTATCCGCCGTATTTAACACAGTTCCTCAAGAATTTGGTGGAAAATGGAAAAAAATATTAAACATATATATGATACTAACACCAGACGTTACGTAGTTAAGAAGGAGCGTTCCCAGCAACGACTCTCGGTGTCCTGTCTCCTGAACTATTGGCGCGTGCAGCTCGATACTCCGAATATGATATGTATCCATCTCCGTCCGTGTCGTCTGAATTTAACGTTCTGTCTACTAAAGCTGAAAGGAAAATATATATTGTAGCCTACGAATAAAATTAATTGTAAAAAAAAAACTAGTTTCTAGTTCCTTATTTTTTTTGTATTTCCTCTTGTAGGGGCTTTCATAGCAAGTATTATTTTCATTTCTTGTATGAAAAGTTATAATAATACTACCTGAAAAAATGTTAACTTACATATGTAGAGTTCCATACGGTCTGGTTCAGGTTCAATTGGATCATCAGCATCTGGATCCATCGGAGCATGTTCAATGGTGTGATACACTGCCTAAAAAAGATTTTGTTCAAATAAAAGTATATATCAGTTACGTGTATATCAGTTTTATAGTAGATAATTTCGTTTTTTTCACGCTATATCCCGCATGCAAAATGGTTTCAGGTCACTTCCCATAATTTCCTAATACATCAATTATTTATTTAACACAAAGGATTTTAAGCAGGGAATATAAGTATAGACTGATATTTTCATTATATTACTCTATTAGTTACAAAAATACCTTTAGCATTTCTAATCCATCCAATTTTGAATTCTTATCGTAATCGTGAGCAGAAAAATAGTGAAATTCCAACTCTTCCGGTGTCATTTTAGCTAATGCCTCCGGAGTTAGTTCTTTGGCATCTTCTTCTAAATGTCTAAAAATAAACATATATTGTATGTAATATTTATATATATTGTATGTAATATGTATACTCATAAGTATGGATACAAATTTTGTATAGACACACAATATATTACAATAACATAAAAATGGCATACCATTTTTATGTTATTGTAATATATTGTGTTTTGAATGGCATATTACGCCAACTAACTCTAGTGCATAACGGAGAATTGAGTGTCTTAACATTAGATTCTCTTTGCCCATGGTTATGCGGGAAAAACTTTGCTTTTCTTTGTATATATCTCTATCTTTATTATTTTTATTTATCAATTAAAATTCGAAAGGCTAATTTGATAAAAAATTAAATTCAATTGTTTTCTTTTACAACTATTGATGATATTCATGGTATGCATGGTATTAAATTTCATATATCTCACTTGGTGTCATGTAATAGCTGAGTGTCACTAGTGAGTGATTCCGCCGAACGAGGCTGGTAGTGATGGTGCTTCTGGTCCACGGGAACTTGTCCATGAGGATGATGTGGACCTCTTCGTAAGCACGACGCAATACATGGTAGCAAAAATACAATATATGCTGAAAAGAAACGATATTTATTTCATTATTTGGATGAAAGTTTACATTTTACATATTAATTTTATTTAATTACGTTATATAATTTTTAATTGCCACAAATTTAAACTATGTACACTTAGTTCTATCGGAAATTAAAATATTAGAAGAAGACTTTAGAAAAATTAAGAAGGCTTGCATCCACCTATTAAAATCAAAATTTCCCAATTAATCCTTCAATCGACATAATAAACAGACAAGGCACTGAGTAACTACCTGTGCACCCACCCTATAATTTTAGGGGCATTGTCGCAAAGGGTAGGGGCGGTGGACAGATGGGACTTCCCCATGGGGCCGCTGTCCACGGGGTAGAGTACGTCCCGTCGAGACGCAATATTCACACCTCATTTCACAAGTACCATGTCTATTACGTTTGTCAGGGAATAGTTAGAGGTTGATCGGTCAAGTAATATGTCAAGGTTTAGTTCAATGATTTGTTGGTGTCATTTAGTATTCAAGGTTAGTCTTTTTTATTTAAGAGAGTCCTGTTGATATAATTAATTGGAATGCAAAATTTAAATAATAAAAAAGGACGAGGGGACCTACTACGGTCACCATCGTAGTTGGCACGTATCTGATATTTCGCGATGAAAATGATTGTGATTTACATTCGGAAAAATATTTAAACAATTATCCCCAATCTCTTGTTAAATAAGAAGTGACCTTGAGTTCCATCAAGCATTGTATATAAATAGTTAAAAATTTACTTTTAAGTAACGGTTGAACAGACTGACTCTACCAAACCTGCAAAACTCATGAGATGTGTAAAATTAAAAAAAAAAATACAAATAAATTCTTCAAATTTTAAAAAATTACATTAACATAAAAAAATTACATTGTAAAATCGAGACATCATCACAAATTCTAATCTAAAAACAAAACAGGTGCTTGAAAGAGTACCCTTTTAAAAAAAAATCTATTACTGTGTAATTTCAATATATCGAATGAATAATTTATTTTTGTCCCCTCGACGTGAACAGTTGTTCTGCAGAAAGACGACCCTGGTCTTTAATCGGACCCCATTTTATTATAGAGTGTATTATACATTGTATGGAACAGTGTATAAAATGAAGCCGTAATGGAGGACAAATTATGCGTTGGGTGACAAGTGCGCTCCGTATGTCACGGTGTCCGTCACAAGCGATGCTGCGTGACACACGGGTGTCACGCTCAGAAGTATATAATTATTAAAAGAATATATCTTTATTTTATTAGTTGAAAACTAGTAATTTAATAATGTAAAATTTTAATATGTTAATGGTATCATTGAAAATATATATTACATGAAAATTGTGTATCATTCTCTTCGAATTAAAATAAGTAGTAAGATACGAAAAATGACGAGTTAAAAAAATATCTCAATGAAATACATATTTTTTTTAATTATATGAATTTGACAGATATTTTTTTTATAAATTTATTAAAATTAATTGATTGAATGGAGTATTTAATTTTGTAAATCTAAATATGTTTCTCAAATGTATATTATTACTTCATCTTATTGTAGAAAAGCAATGTGTAGATCACATGTAAAAGTCGGCCACCAGCCCACCATATTATCACCGATAACACCCTAATCCTATACGATGACAATACGCATACGCGCGGCTCGTGAATTCCTTTATGCATTATAAAGCTTTGGTTACATTTTACATATTAGGCGCGGCTTATAAGTTACTTCGATAAGAATATATTAATTCTGTACTAAAATTGCAATTTTTTTGTATAGAAAACAGAAAATAGTAAACAACGGCGCTCAGAGACGTCAATTAGCATTTAACTGATATTATAGGTACATTTTATTTGTTAAGACTTCCATTTGTAAGATTGGCAATGGAATAATTTAATTAGTATATTTATTTTTATTATTAATAGAATAGATATTTATTTCTGTTGTTGGAAAATATTTTACAAATATAATAATTTATGAAACATAGGTTTCGAAACAGCGCCGAGGCCCTGCTATGAATTGTATAATTTTGCAATTATACCTTGTCTACATTAGTTTAAATACACTTACCTTCGATTTTCATGTCTTCACATCACTTAAACTCCTACGGATTTATTGTTTTTGTCTATAATATATTATTATCATAACATTACTTTCAGTTCGATAACAGAACGTCTGTCAAACACGCAAAAAATCAATGTTACAGCGCAAGCGCAAACCGGTCAACTTATAATGTACCTAATGCCAATGACAAAAGATTACAATTCCAATAGCATTGCTCAAGTCTTTTGCGCATGTCTTTGAGAAGTCTTATATTAAGCTTTTTAAGTTGTTCTCGTGGCAGTCTAGATGGCGTTACGAGTCTTAGGATATTAAAACAAAATTTTTTTGAAGCATCAACTTGGCGCGAACTATGATTGTCAAAAATTGAAGCCTCTCTCGGTACCTGTAGCGAGCCAATTTTAAACCCAAATTTAAGGATAAATGGGTCGCCGTGCAGTATGAGAGGAAGAAGAAAGCGTAATATTAGAGGTGCTGGAGGAACCAAAAATACCACCAAAATTAAACTCGCTCTGGCCCATCCCAACTTGAGGCTTAGTTATTAAGGACTACTTATAGACAAATTAGTCCTTATTAAGAAGGAGGAGCAGATTTGACGACCACGGTCGATTCGCCTCATTTATCGTCGTGAGGTAGAACTAGAAGACAAGTCCACGTTTCTTTAACACCGTTAGTATAGCTTATGAAGTGGACTCTTTACGATGGATGCCGTACTGCAGGTGTAGTTCCATGTGCAGGATGCGTGGAATTCTCCCTACAACAGTCACTCAATTGATAACCGCATTTTATTCCGTAGCATAGCTTAAAAGAACAAACCATATATCGGTGGAAACGCAAAGCTGTGTTATACTGTGTAAAGACATACAATAGGTAATTATTGTATAGCATTGAGTAGCAGAGCAGGACAGAGAGAACCTATTACCAAGACAATCCGTTCTCCACTTTCCGCACTAATTCGACACAATTTAAGCTAAGTGCACAACTGCACTGCATTCCCGGGAACATAATTCATGTCCGCGTGAAATAATATCAATGATAGCTCCGTTCCTTTTTTTTAATGTAGTCCTGATTTCTTGCAATAATTAGTTTAAAACTTTAAGGCATTCCGATTTTATAGGCCAATATTTTTTTTTGTTTCTTTATTTTTATTTTTTCAACTTCACGCTATCTGCCGCATGTAGCAGACTAGGCAGTGGGAAACTATTGTTGAGACACTCCGTTTCGCACTTTCCGCCGAATTTTCGAAGTATTGCGTTTGAGTGGCGGAACTCAAAGCCGCGCTTTTGCCTTGGCGCCAGACCGAAGAAATCATTCCCCCGAATGGGAATCGAACACGCGTCCGTCTTGTTACAGTCACATGCTTGTGCCAATGAACTGATATATACTTAACGTACGGTACTAATATACCTATACATACGATAGTATAAAATTACGTAGAGCCGTATTTCTGAGAAATTGATCCAAAGGCAGACATACAGACTGCTGAGACTGTTATATATTATGTATGTATCCCTTTAGAAAAGAACTAAATTTTAAAAGAGACAATATCTAAAGATGCAAGTCACTTTTCCTATCTGTTCTCGTTTTTACCGTCAATATTAATGATACATACTGCTAATATATTTTTGATATCTTTATCATCACATTTAATTAATTATTAACAAAAATAACATGTTTTTTAAATTACATATTAATAGTAAAAACAAAAACAACAAAACTTACAGCGTATCTTTGAGATTTTAAGAAAATATTAATACATAATTTCAACATAATATCTATATAGAACGTACAGAACTAAACTTGTCAACAACTGAAAACAGCTCATTAAAATTTCCCATCGATAATAGCCTCTGAAATTTTGATATACGATTCATTTTCTCTCAACTCGTCGCTGAAATAGATCTTTATTCCTTTAAAGATAGGAACAGAATTTACTGGCACAACAAGGGGTTGCCTATATCTAGAAACAAGATAACCACCACAAACAATTGCTATTGAAAAATAATCCTTAAATTTCAGTTTCAGGACAAAATTTTCTTTGTCAACATACATAAGTAAGGACGTTTTTGTATGAAAATATTTATGTTTATAGCGATCTGGTAGGGAAGTTAAAAAGAGACGGGCGTATGTAAGCGTGTGAGGGATCGCATGATCAATACATCGGGGGCTGCGTGGTCCGTAAGGCTCCTAATGGTCGTTTTCTTACATTTGCATCCTAATTGGCTATACTCTCCACATTCCTTTTGTCTTGTGTGTGACGTAATTGCAGCGAATTAGTACCGCCTCGGATTTTATAGAAGTTTAGCTGGATAATTCACCGGTGGTTCTCGTTAGTGTAGTTTCACGTTTTCTGTATGCTTCTTAGTATATGTGAGATAAATTTACAATTGAATTGTATTTTTCTTTTATATACTTACACGTTTATTTGAAAATTGAAAGGACTATTGATAAGTCATTAAGCCATCTTAAGACTATTTGGGAGTAATCTAACACTCTATCATAACAAAACCAACAAACATATTGTATTCAATTTATACAAGGGCAAATTTTTGTAGTACCTATTTTACGTAATTCGTATAATACAATTTACAATCTTTCATGCACCTTTTGAACTCGGCAAGGTATTAGTCAATGCATTCAGATCTACATAGACAGAGAACCTACTGTTAAGACACTCCATTCTCGTCTTGCATTGTCTTAGCACCAAAGCGAATAAAATGAAAATTTATAAATAATAACTCATTTCCCCGAATAAGAATGGAACCCACAACCGTCAAACGCTTGGAAATAAAATATGCAATTGCAATTTGTTAATTACAATTAATGTATTTAATTAAATGAATATAAGAATGATTACTTAAAAAACATTGAATCTCGCACGAGGTAGGGTAGGCAGAGGAAACCTAATGTTAAGACACTTCCGTTCCCCACTTTCTGCCGAATTCTGAAGGCATTGCGTATTGAGTGGCAGAACTCAACGCCTCGATTTGCCTCGACGCCAGAGCTAAAAAATGGAAATATAAACGTAAATAAATATTTCACTTCCTCGAGTGGGGATCGAGCCCACGACCGCCGCATTACAGTCGCACCCTTGTGCCGCTGCGCCACGACGGACTCAATCCTTAGGTTTTCATCTATTTATATCAAGAATAAAAGCATTTCTCTTAAGAAATAAACATAATATAATCTTCTCTTATACGAGTATAATAAATATAGATAAGAAACAAGAAACAATAAATATTCGTCTTTCTAGCTCCGAGATTTGTGGCGTGGCCGCGAGGTGGGCGGTTGCCAGGCAACCTTCCCCCTCGGATCACTTTTAAACTTTCATGTCGGAAGTTTTAAGGCTTGCTTGTGGCTCAGACTCTTTTTGTTTTCTCTCTTTATAATGGAAAACCTGATGTAATGTACAATGATCGGTTGAATTGTTTTTCTTTCGTACGATATAAATTTATTCGATTGGAGTTCATTAAATTTGAACTTTTATATAGAAATATATAGAAGCGTTTTACAAGTATTTTTTAATTGATTTGTTGATAGATTTTAATTAAATTACTATGTAGATATGTATGAATAAAAGAAGCAGTTTAACGAAAATTAAGGATATTTAAATTAATATTGTCTTAATAGCTCTAAATTTCTGTTAACCTGCAAAACAGAATGTTTAACAAATTTATTTTGTATTTTAAAATAAAAAAAAGATAAATCCACGTCGCAACCATGCCCAAAATGCCTAAAGCATTATCATCAGTGCACGCAATATGTGAAAAAGGTGAAAAACATTTTTCCCGCTCATTTAATCTTGGAAAGTGTCAGATAATTCAGCACGCCACTTACCTAGCCATGAAAAACGATAAAAAAAACTCACGCCGCTTAACCGATTATGAAGTACGTCGAGCTAAATGACGTTTATTATACTTTATGTATGTATGTGTACCTATATCTCATATATATGTACTATAATAAAATTAATTAGACTGTTTTTCTTAATATATTCTTTATCTATTACATTTACAGGATAGATATAGGAGTGTCCGCTTGTCTTGTCTTATCGTTTTCTAATAATAGAAAAAATATATGTTTTTGAGGAATCCGTCAATTTTTTTTTATGAATTTCAAACAAAACAAACGACCATTGCTTCTACAATATCTACGATATTTAGTCTGACGGAATTATCCTGTGAATGACCACTACTATTAAGGTAACCTATTTAACTATCTATAACTTGCCCAATTTTCCAAACCTGACTGACTGAAAGCTTGGATTATCCAAAAAATCTTCAAAAACGTTAATTTACATACGATTTTTTTATTAATAAGAACTAGCATATATGTATAGAAATAACATATATATAATAAGTACGAGTACTCGTATATTACAAATTAGTACCCATATCATTTTAATTATTAAATCTGTAACTCAAAAGTAAATAGCGACCATCAGCGAGTCGTATTTTTCTACAGGAAAAGTTGCCTCGCTAAGAGAGTGTATCGTACAAAATTGATGAGGGAACGAAACCGCGTCGCGGCCCGAAGGTGCTTTTAGCCCCTAATTGGCCAGCTTTTAAGACTACCGAGTTCGTTTGACGTCGCAGTAGGTACTGGCAGATAGAGAGGTTTTATGAGAAAGTTATTATTTGCTATGGAGGTAAGATCAAAAGATTTATATTGTAGAAAATAAAAATATGTAAAAATGAGTGGTTGTAAGAAAAAAATAATTTTGTAAATTTTAAACAAGAACATGTGTGTATGATCCCTGTCCCTCTTAAACATAAACTAATAAAATCTTTTTTTTTCTCTCATAAGAGAACATTGTACATATACAATGTTCGATGAAAAAGATAATGAAGATTAAAAGCCTTTTAGAATACCTAAATCATTATAAAAAGTTAAAGGTTGCATGTAAATTAATAAAAAAACTTTATTTGAAACATTAAACGTATTGTAAGCCAAAATTCTTTTTATATTCTGTATTTGTAAAAGATATTTGATTTTTACTTCAACGGTACTCACTCTAAATTTGATTTGAAAATCCGAGTCTAAACATTTGAATTGATATCATTTTTATTGAAAGGAGTTTTTTATTGCAACAATAAATATGTATTGATGTAGATACTTAATTATTAAATTCGATCTTATGCCTTATCCTAAATTGTCTTCTCTTCGATATGTTTACAAAATTGATTTAAAACATAAAGTTATATATTTAAGAATAAGAAATAGAATAAGAGTTTTATACTCTACGAATACATTGCAAAATTTGTAACATTACAATTAATAAGGTTTTATATGTCTAACATCGAAAAAAAAAAAAAACTCACTTAATCTATCAACACGTGACAACAATAAAAAAGTTAACCGTCCCAATTCAAACAGTGGGCGGAAATAGGCGCGTGCGCTAAATTAGGCGGCAAATTTGACAGCGGGGAACTATCAATTTTCTTGTCAAAATATTTTCGCAAACAATCGACTTTTACACTCTACAAATAGCGAGGCCGCCCAGTTTTGAAATAACAAAACAAAACCACAATTAGCATAATAGTTACTTCTATTGTTAAATAACGTTTTTGTCGACAGAATAAAGGAATAAAAAGTCTTTTATCCTTGGCGTTTACACAAAATTATAAGCAATTTTAGACATCTTAATTAATTGAGTGTCTCAATTGACCTGCCTAATAAATCATGGGCTTGCATAAATATTTGATGTTGGCAAATGGGTGCAAAAGGGAAGAATTATAAAATTATCTTTCAAATGTTTCGCGGCAGTTAGAAGGGTTATGCTTTTAGATTTACACACGATTTTATCTTTTATCTTTTTCAGATCAAAAGCTATGATTTATTTTTCATTTATTTTATATAATTCTTTTATTTCTTTTTTCCTTTGGCTTTAATTATTTAGTAAATAACAAAATTTTTACAAGGATCGAAAACAGCTTACGTAATATTTATCATAAATATAACAAGTGTATTATAAAGAAGCTGTTATATTCGGGTGAGGATAAGCGTTCCGCCCGTGGCAGCTATTAAAAACTTATTAAACATCATCTCTGCCAATTACCCCCACCACGCACCCCTTTCTAGTCAACTGGAGGAATATCATTGGATGGATATTTTAGAGGCGTTTTTATATTACTATATAGATATAAAGATCTGAAAAGTGAAAAATCTTATACAAGTTACAAATATATACTTTCTTATAAACATAATATATTAGAGGGTTCATTTTGATCTAGACTATGAAGATACTTTTTTTTACTAACCATACATTTGTTCATAAGCTTTATACTGATGATAACATCCAATAAAAAATATTTCTGTAATATTCCTTCTTTCCAACCTTCTATGCATATCTACATTATTCTTAAAATATTAAATGCTCGTAACACCAAATTATGAAACCAACACTAGAAACAATATGTAAAGAACAAAAAAAATATAAAACCTGTAAAATAATTGCTGTTAGCAGAGAGGCTCGTCCGTTCTCCACTTTCCGCCTAAAATAAAGACATGGCCAGGACATAGTAATGAAAATCGAACCCACTACCGCTAAAATATCACAATTCTATCTATTAAATATTAAAATTCGTTTATCTAATATGTAATATGTCATATATAAGTAAGTTGTAGCAAAGACGAGCGTCGCTCGGACGCGGATGCGGGCGCCCACAGGAAACACTCCACACTTCAGCGCAAATCTTCTTCAACGAATATTTTAGAACTTTAGTATGAATTTGTTTAAGATTTAAAATGGATATCTTATATTCATATGTTCGTGTAATATAATATAGTGTAAATACAAATAAAAATAAATTTGATGTTTCATTTCTAAATATTTCCAGCATAAACATATAAATTAACGAAAAATTTGATTTAATAAGTGATATAGAATAGGGTTATATAGGGAAAAAGTAATAATATTAATTAATTCAATAAGACAATAAATAATTATTAAAATATTTTTTTAGCAAATGAGGATTAATGGAATATTAAATCATCATCTTCTATTCAGTAGTATTATATCATCTTTGTATTTTGTTGACAAATAAACCTTATACAATACATACCAACTCTAACACAGCTTAACTAAAAAAAAGTAGGTCCACAGAAAAAAACATTAAAAAAAACATAAGTTTATATTTTATAAGATATTAATAATATTTTCTAAAATATTAACAAAACTAAATATGCAATAAATAAAAGATTTTTTCATATTTATTTTATTTATTAACAATATTATTCTGCATAAAGATAGAGCTTTTAGCCACGTGGCCCCAATAACAGATGAAAGACGTATAATTTGGCTTTGCGAGTATATATTACGGAGTATCGGGTGAGCGAGGGTGGAGGGGGGCGGAGTCGACACATGTCCAAACAAATGTCGCAAATTATTACTGATTCTACATCCTGTTGGTACAAAGTAGAATTGCTTTTCATCTCTTAAAAGCTATATATGAATTTTCTAATAATAATAGTTAATATTTGATATGAGGGTGTATTAAATATTTATTGGCAAAGCAATTTTAGTAGTGTGTGGACATGATAAACTATATAAAATGTTTATTTTTAAGTTTGTATAGCTTTGCATGCTTTTTTTCATATCTATAATATACTCGTAATCATACCAAAATAAAATGATCCAAAATATTACAATTTTGATACAATGTACTTTAGAAGTATAAGTCACTATTTTAGTAGTAAGTCCCACGGCCCTGTGGCGCAACGGATAACGCGTCTGACTACGGATCAGAAGATTCCAGGTTCGAATCCTGGCAGGGTCGATAATTATTTTTTGCTAAAATAAATTTTCAATTGTCATTCAACCTAAGTAGTTGACGTTTTTTAAATATTTTTGCTTTTTTTTCAACTATTTTTATATTCATCTTACATTTACAACTCAAAATAGATAACTCTAGTATACACACCAACGTAAAAAAATAGTTAAACGTTTCGAAATTGGAATATAAGATCGTTTACTCCAATATTTAGCATTAATAGGTCAATCCAATTCAATGGCATAGTCTACATCTTAGACGACGGTGCCGTTTCAATTATATCTTATATGTGAAGCCAAGAATCTAAATATGGATATAGGAAAAGATACATGTAAATACGTACATAACTATATATATACCTATATATTAAAAGGTCTACATATATGTTATAGAGGTACCATCTAACTCCAAAACTTCTCAAAAGAAGAGGCAATTCATTAAAACTACCGGTAACATAGACATTTCTCATACTACACCTTATTCCTAATGAAAGGTGAAATTAATCAATTTATTAAAATCTAAACAAAGCATATAACAAGCAAAATTGATATAATAAAGAGAGTACCTAAAAATAATATTCTTATCTTCTATAGTTAAAGCACAAATAATATGCATATCTTTGATCTACATTCAAATGACGACATTTGTGCATTGAAAATGATATTCTAAACAATCATCCACTACTATTACCATAATCGAAAATAAAAGGGTTGATAATAAAATAAAAATAATGCAAGGACACAAATGTAATCTAAACCGCAGACTGTGAAGAGAATTCTTTCTGATTTACATTTTTTATTTATTAAAATATCAATATTTGTAATAATCCGCCATGTAATTGGTTAGATTAGTAAGTATATTTTTTCTCATTACTTTTCCTTACTCGGCCCTAATTTCCCAACTATCCATAATACTGTTTTTGTATGGTATAATGTAAATATTATAAAGGTGTAGCGCCAAACTAAAGCAATGTTCTGTTTTCAAGGATTTATTTATAAACAGAGATTTTGGTGAAATAAGAGGGAGGAGAAATAAGACAATGTAGAAAAGAATAATTATGAGGCCGTCGTGGCGCAGCGGCACAGGGTGTAACGCGACCGTTGTGAGTTCGATCCCAGCTCGAGGAAGTGAAATATTTATTTACATTTATATTTCCATTTTTTCGCTCTGATGTCGAAGCAAAGTGCGGCGTTGAGTCCTGCCACTCAACACGCAATGCCTCCAGAATTCGGCAGAAAGTGGGGAACGGAATGTTTTATCACTAGGTTCCCTCTGCCTACCCCACTATGTGCAGGATACAGCGTGAAGCTGAATAATTATGAGCCAAATATCATTGAATAAAATTTTATTAAGCTTACGGTATTCTTATTAAATGTTCATACAGTTACCAGTCTACCAGACCCACAAGTAAGTACATCTGAAGTGAAGTGTATAAAGGAAATCCTTGTTCCTTTCTAACACAATATGAATCAACGGCCTATTGGATGCTAGTGGTTGCATTTCAACTCAATAATTGTTTGAGAGCTAGATAGACAGACGACTTACTAATCTAAGTGAACTATTCCTTTAAAAGTCTCATACCGTTGTTAGGTAAATTAAGCTTAATTTTATGTTAATTTTATTTCTGTACTGACATATTTTTTGAGGCCACCGTGGCGCAGCGGCATAAAAGTGTGGCTGTATCGCGACGGTTGTGGGTTCGATTCCCACTCGAGGAAGTGAAAAATTTATTACGTTTATAGTTCCATTTCTTCGCTGTGGTGTGGAGGCAAAGCGTGGCGTTGAGTTCTGCCACTCAACACGCAATGCCTCCAGAATTCGGTAGAAAGTGGGGGAACGTAGTGTCTTAACACATGTTTCCCTCTGCCTACCCTGCTGTGTGCGGGATACAGCGAGAAGCTGACATATTTTTTTGCCTCCCGCGTTATCCCGCAACACAAGATAGACGAGAACTTCCACTCTCGTCCACTCCTCTCGTTTTCCATAATTCGAGGAAATGTAAATAGTCAGTTGTCTATATTTCCGGAGTGGTAATCTAACCCAATACCCGTTAACAGGCAGACGCGCACGATTTTTGATTTAATACCAAATCTCATATTTATGGTCCAAAATCGTATACAAATATCACAAAAGTTTGATAAACATACATATATCTTTAAAATTTTAAAAACAATATGTATATACGAGTATATAGCTTAGATTTAGCTTAGACTTAAATTAGCTTTACGTTACGAATACTCTATGAAGTAAAAATTGCGTATAGAGCTGCTTCACTCAACGACATGCCTTGTTGATGAAATAAAATATATGCATATTGTATAATTCTTATTGAGTCATGCTTCCATCTCTATTGTGTTTTACCATAGGTACATCTTCTCTTCCACAGAGCTGACATTTAGGCAAAGAGAATTCCTTTCTTTATTTTCTTTTTAGGGGCAGTACCCCAGTTTCTTGGTAATTTTAATCAAAATTAAAAAACAAATATTTTATATATAGGTTACTAAAGGGAATAAAATGCTACAGTTGGTTAAGAAAACCACGTGGTGGTATTGCAAAATTATTTTTATTTGAAAATTATAATTACTAATTAAAATTTGATTATAAATTGCTGAACATGATGGTTTCTGTATGGCCTGTAAAGTGTTAATTATGATCATAAGAGCTAATTTCATTATTTTTTTTAAAAAATGCCGTCGGCGGCGCACCGATATTCCTGCAGCTGAAAACAAACATATCTGAAATAGTCTAATATCTATTTATTTATTTTTCTATTATATATAATAATATAAAAAATCTTGATATAAACAAGCTATACTTATTAAAAGTGTAATAATAAATTTAATATTTTCTTAATCTCCAACGCTAAGTAGATATCATAAATATCTAAAAGAGACATTGTAACTAAGTCTATATTTAAAAAGCTCACAGCCACATAAGAGGAACGCGAAAAAACTTTGAAAGTCACATCTCTATTTCAACACATTTTACCTCAAGAAGTTCATACGTGATTTTGTATTTTGTAGAACAAAACGTGGTACAATGCATAAACTTTCAACGCAAGATCGACGAGGAGCCATGGAGACAATAAAACAAAGAGGAGCATATCTGGCCCGAAGCGGTGCGACGAACCCCGTGCGAGCGCGTCCACCAATAGCGAGGGCGCGCGCGGCCCGGCCCCGCCCCCGGCCTGGGGGATGAATGAGACGCAGCATCCCTATAAAGATTTTACATCGATTACGGTAGGGAGCGAGCCGTTTCGCTCTTGCCCGAGGGCGGCGACGTGAGCTCCTCTCGCGCAGTCGCGAACAATTAACGCGCGGGGCGGCGTGTCGGCACACCACGTCACTATAATGTGGTTAGTCAGTGAGCGTCGGGGCCGAGCCGACGGCGACGGCACGGAACACGAGGTTCGAAGCGCGGGAGACCCGCGCTGCTCCATCAGCCAGCGCGCCGGCCACAGCACGGTGGAGTTCAAGAGCGCGGCGTGCGCGGGGGCCGTGGAGCCGCCCGCGCCGCCCCTGGCCACGCTGCCGGACCCCCAGCAGTTCAACATTTTCCCGGCCTTCTTCAGCCGCCAGCTGAACTTCAGCGCCAGCGCAGGCGGCGGCCAGGGCTCCAAGATCATGGAGGAGCTTCGACCCAACCTGGTGGGCGGGCTGCTCGGCGTGCCCGGCCTGCTGGACGAACACCAGGCAGATGCGAA
>JAEBDU010012626.1:0-39499 GCA_016802625.1 Heliconius numata | reverse complement strand
ATTTAGATTTTTTTTAACGTAATAATCCGTTGTAATTGTCAATAAAAAAAGTAAAAATTGTATCTTTTGTTTTTTTTTTCTTTGATAGTTCTGTATTTACTTGTAAAGCTGTAGGTGGCCTATATCAGATCTATCGTACACAAGAAAAGCCACTCAAAGTAGTTTGCAGAAAATTTATTAATTATAATAATAAGAAAACTTAATAATAATAATAATGTTTATTTAGCTTCACCCTTGAGATGCTAAACGCTACGGTCTTTGCATGTCTCTTCCTCTATGTCCACTAATCATCAACTCCTTCATGCTCTTCGGGTAGGTCTTTTTATGAGACCTCCTAGTATAATTCATACTGTATTCTCAAATGTCAACCGGGGTCACCCCTGTTTAAATTTAAGTTACATTCATACAAAAATAAATAATGAACGATTCTCACAAAGCGAAAGCTCTCCTTTATTGCGCCTATTCTTATTTTTGAATAAACAATCCACGCTAAGCTAAATGCCATGTTGGTCCGTGGCGATAAACTAGCTCAGTGATTTAAAAATATATTTTTTTTAAAACTTATCTTGCCTCTCCCAATGCTTTGTCTTTCCACAAAGCTCGGAGACCGATGCGGGTGAAACCGCTTTAGGTGCGATAGTTTTCCAGAGCTTTCTAAAGTTCTGGCAGACAGAAAATGTTTGTTATTGAATTATGTGAAGGTTGGTGTGAAAATTATTTTTTTTTCTATGTTTTTAACGTAATATAAAGAAATAATTTTTTTTTTGGCAATGTTAATAAAATATTTTTAGAAAACGCCCCTTGTAAACCGTACATAATATATTGAAATGGAACAGTTGTATATTTACAAAATAAATATTTGATTTTTTTATACTGTGTTAATCTATCCATTGATCGCTGTTTTCATTATTTATTTAAGTTTTGAAATACGCCATGGACGTACAAACGGATAATATGGATTACATTTGTCACGGGAAACTTATTGATAAATTACTTCGATATATATAGTATATCTTTTAGAGATAAAATATATGTAAATATACCATCAAAATCAAAATAGTCAATTAGGGTATTAGAATTGATAAAAAACAAGAGACATTGCTTGAAGGATTGTAAATTCTAACACCAAAAAATATTTCTAGCAGTTAGTGTGTTAGATTCCCATTTGAGGGAGTGATTTTTTTTTCTCCCTTTTCTAACAAGTTTCGTACGTTTCGTACGTGACGTTGATTTTTAAAATTGGGCGAGAAGTGAAGAACGGAGTATCTAGTTCTTTAAATCTAGGTTTCATCTGCCTACTCTGTTATAAGCGCGATAGAGCCTCAAGCAATTTTTTTTATGCTGTAACCCGCACACGGCAGGTTACGCAGAGGGAGCCTGGTAACCTAGTGTTAAGATACTCCGTTCCCATTACGACACTTCCGTTCTCCACAATCTGTCGCGTTTAGTCGTAATTACGCCCATGCGCCACGACCATCTTGAAAAATATTTAGGAACTTAAATTCTCAAATCAAAAGTCCTATAGTCTTATAGGTAAAAATGTGCTAGTACATTGCAAGTCACCGGTTCTACCTTTTTGTTTTGTCAGTGCAAAGTCTTTCAAAACAAGTGGGGAAGTACTTTCTGTATGTAACTTATTCACGCTGTGCCCACTATGCGAGATGAGGGCATGAAAATACAGCCTTCTCAAGTGTCATCAACGAGATGAGAAATACGCTTCGTTAGTTATTTGCTGCAATACAACTTTGTATAGCGTGAGCTTCGGTTTTAGGGTTCCGTACCTGAAAAGGTTTAAACGGAACCCTTGAAGGGTCACTTTGTTGTTCGTTTGTTTGTCTGTCATGATTATTTATCTCGAGAACGCGTGGAGATATCAAGCTGAATTGATATCCAGTATTCAGGTCTATGGTTCCTGGAGTCATAGAAAAAAATTAAGCTTCTATGTTGATGTAATCAAAACATACTAGCATTCATTCATTGAATCGATTTTGTTGCATTTTGCATGAAATTCATCGCATAATCAAAGCCTTTATACTGTGAAGTGAGAACTTACAATACAAATAAAGGAAAAATATGAAAAGTCAAAATTTATAGGTATTTTATAGTAAAAATATATTATTTACTTTTCCACTTTAAGCTTATCAATTTTTATAAGTTATACTTCTCGTTAACCTACAGTTATGAAATTGGTATTGAAGTCTCAGTGGGCGAGTCCGACTCGCACTTACCAGTTTTTTTAATATAAATATATTTTTTATAATTAATTAAAAATTTAAAGCTTTTGTCTCATACAAAATGAATATTTTAATTATATCATCCGCAAAATGGTTATGTAATTAGTGCTATAAAAAGCTTTTTTTATATCATTTCGTATTAAAATAAGCGGCTTTTGTGACATGAAAGCTATTACGTTATAGTTTAATTAAGTCGAATAAATGAAGCTTAATTATTTTTATTAATATGACTTTAGCTTTTTTTTCATTAAGGAACTAAAAGCGAAAAAAAAAACCTATATTTTTTCTATAAAATTATAATTTTTTTCTTACTAATCTTAAACAGAATGAGCTATGAATGCGGTCTTTTCTGTTGAAATAACATAAAAAATAGTGGTCTCTATGAGACCGGCATTATGTGACTAGTGCAAGCCGCGCGAAAGTGGGCTGGCGCCTTTAGAAAGGTATGAAATAGGTTAACTCGTTAAAATATAATTTTTATTTTTCATTTCGGGAAGTGAGCGACGACGTGCATAAGTAAATTAGGAAGTTTGTTAACCTCCCTGTAACCTCCCAGTGACTTCATTAACGCCCTGAGCTGGTGCTTAACAAATCTATTCATTATGTTTTTTTGTTTCAACAACGTCGATCTAGCTGGTTCTTTTTCGATTGTACTTTCAAAAGGACGTTGAATCTAAAGTGTGTATATATTTTTAAATATTTTTTTATTTGATTTACTTTTTTTCTTGCTCTAGGAGATTAGGTAATAATTCCTTTTCGTGGACTATAAAACATTTTTTCTTTTAAATTTCGTGTTTTATCGTAGTAATTACTCTAACACTAAAAAAATCAGTTTTCTACGCCGTGTACATATTTCCATTCCATGTTGATTGCCAGTTACTCAGTAAAGGAAGAAAAAGAAGAAGAAGAAAGTTTTATAGATCTAGTTTAGTATACAAAAAAATAGTATACAAAAAAATAGTAAAATTTAGACTATTGTTTAATCCGTTTTCTAATTTAAATTCTCATTTTACTCTAAAATATAAAAAATCTCTACATTTCTCAATTTTTCATAAGCACCACCCTCACTCAGCTTTACCGTAAGTGTTTTTAATTCATGACTTGACTCCCTTACGACGTGTTTAAATGAAAGTCACCATGCGTGAAGTGCTACGTGCTAGTACACTCTGTCGACTCATATTTAGTAAGTCTTCAGCTGTAATTCGACTTCCCTTTAAATGTTTCTTAATTTTATATTTTTCTCAATTTCTTAGCGTTTCCTTTTTTTTAAGGAAGTAGGGAATTGAGTATCCCTAGTCCTTACTAAACGTGACGGTTGTGGGTTCGATTCTTACTTGGGGGTGTGGATTATTTTAATTTGTTTTGGTGATAAGACAAGGCGTGGTATAAGTTCAGCCTCTCAACACATATTTTTTTTTTATTGTAATTTTTTTACCCATAACAAATTAAATCTTCAATTCTTCCGTTGTGTAAAGGAAAATGCTAAAATATATATTTAAAAAAAATCACAGCTTATAATACATAGATTTTGTTCTTGAATAGTTCAAATTAAACAATTTATTATTATTTAGTTTGGAATCCTGTTTAACTAAAATAATTTTGTATTCACGTTCATATTATATTATAATAACGTAAACAGAATACACTATAGTGTTCAATTGTATTGAAATTGCTATTTTGATTTTAATCATTTCAGTTTTGGCCGTCGCCCGTGGCGCTATAGAAAACATCGTCTCTCTAATTGTAATTGTGTAAAAACTATTGTGGGTACGAGTCTCAATCGGAGAAATGGTCATACACGACTAAATTATTTTCTTTTTCTCTCTTTGATAGACAATCAGAGTCGTTGAGTTCCGCCATCCAATACATATTAATTTCCACAATGGCGGAATTTAAAGTCGCGCTTTGGCTTATTACCAGAGCGAAGAAATGAAAATATTAAATATTTTATTCCTCGGAATAGGAATCGAACCCACAATCTGTCGCATTTACAATTATAGCGCTTACGATCGATATCTTTATATTATTTTAATTAAATAATTTTCATTAATATTCTACAATTCATTAGTATCCAATCTCTCTAAAGTAAGAAATAGCGCACTTATATAAAATTGTATAGCAAATCCAATACCCGTACTAAGTTGGTAATAAACTGGAAAACATTTATTCGTTACTCGTTCAAAGGAACATAAAAAGAAGTAGGTATTTGGACATGAAAAGAATTCACCTTACAGAGCGTTCGCGTGGGCTCTACTAGGGGGAAGTTTATTTTTTTATTTTATTTTATTATGAAAGACGCAGTCAATCTCGACGTTGGGATTTGTCACTACGCAACCGGGATAATGCGGGATACGCTTTGATATTAGAACAATTTTTCTTTATTATACCTATTCATTCATCTTTCACAGTATCTCTGACAAAATATATTTGAAATGAAAGGTTGGCACGTTGTAGTGGAAATTTTTTTATGTATTTAGAAGACAATTGCTCATTTTTGCTATGAAATTTGTATGTAAAAACTACCAGTTAAATAACATTTGATTCGAAACATGGTCAGATATGCAACCGTCGCTGTAATATTTATTAGCTTTGGATCCCGGCTTCGCCTGCAAATTGACTGATTTTGTTCTGCGATCAACTCAACGCCAGGCTCTTGCCTTGGTACCAGAGCGAAAACATGAAAATATTAATAAATAATATTTCATACCCTCGAGTGGGGATCGAACTATTACTTAAAACTATTCTTCTACAGTATAAAAATTGAAACATCGACAGGATCCCCGAGCGTACACGGATACATTGAAATGTACGATAAACGTGCGATTGTACGACTTTGGCTATCGGGAACCGTTTGAGCGACGTTTCGCTCGATATCTATCCGGCCTTTGAACGGTTGAATATGATTCACTCGGTGATATCTTATGTATGTTTGTATGTAACAATTGAGTATACTTGCTTATTTTTATTTCACGCTGTATCCCTCAAATAGCAGGATAGGCAGAGGGATGCTGGGAAACTAAGACACTCTGTTTCCAATTTGAACCTTCCGTTCTCCACTTTCCGCCAAATTCCGGATGTAAAGTGTGTTGAGTTGTGGAACTCAACGCCGCGCTTTGCCTCAATAGCAAGAACAATACAATAGTATATTGTTTTGTTTGAGTATTCAAGTTTGTATACTTTTATAGTTAAAAAAAATACATTTTTAACTAAAAATTATGTGTATAAAATAAAAAAATTCTAGGAAAATCAAAATCTATTAATTTTTACACCAGTTACTTCTAACTTTTAAGATATTTTGAATAATTAAATCGTATAGCTTAAAAATCTACATATCTAAAACGCTATGCATCGATCATGTCCACCATATATTACCCGGTACGTAACGGCGTGATGCATTAGCCAACGATTGAATACCAGACCGAGATCGATATCACGACGCGACGCCTCAGAGGAATATTGGAGGATAAATTCAAAAGAGATTTATATTTTTAAAACTCGCCTCGCTAACTTCCATAGGCAAAATTAAAGTTTACTCGCAAAACAATCTGTTTTCGTTATTTATTGCTTATTGAAATATAATGTGTTTATGTTGTTTTATTTTTAATTAGCTAATAGATAGGTCGTCATGGAGCAGTGGTATAAACGTGTGTCGGTATACGTGATGTTTGTGATTTCCACTCGGGAATGAATTCTCTAACTTGTCTTGTAAGTGACTTAACTAAAGGTTCCCTCTGCCTACCCTATATATGTAAGATATAGCGTAAAGATAAAAAAGATAGTAAAAGGTGCGGTAAGTAAATTACTTGCTTTGTTGTTAATTGGATAGCTATCGTTGTTTTCCTATTAAAGTTGGCTCTATAAATGTGGTATTTCAGACTTGTGTGTAATAAGATTGTATGTAGTGTATTTTTAATTTCTTTTCCTTTTCTCTTGCAACTGTGTGTTTATCCAGTACTGAGAGTATCTAGATAAATCAAGATAATATATATACCCAATCCTATTTATCTCCTTGTTTAGTTAAACATTCTGTGTAGTTAAGACCGTCTGTAGCGTATAAATTTTCTAATTCACTTAGAATTGTTGTATTTATACAAAGAAATGATATTTTTTGTTAATATCTATGGAATAGAGCCCATTGTTAAAAGAAAATGTATTTTTTTTTGTGTCTAAAATAATGATCTTATTCTTAAAATATTGAACAATTCATTGAAGTTAATGTAATGTCGAAATAATCCTTTATTCAGTTCTGAGTAAATTAATTATTTACTTTCGATAGGTATACTTACAAAAAGCCAGACAGACATTCGTTATATTTTCAGAGAAGAAAAGCTTGAGCCGCGAGAGCTGTTCCAAATAACATATTATAATTACATTTTGGTTACCTGGAACTTTTGGGTATTAGTTATTATTATATTTTTTTCCATTTTCGAGAAAAGTAATCTATTCTAATGAGATTGGTTAAAGACTAACGGAGAGTAGGTACTAAAGTAATAGCTTATAAGTAAATAGAAACCAATCATTTTACATATTCATGAAATTTATTAAATTTAAAATAGATTTCTCGGCGGAAGGTGAGGAGCGGAGTGTCTTAACACTATGTTCCCTTTGTCTACCATGCTAGATGCGGGATACACCATGAAGCTGAAGTAGATTAAAACTTTTTTTGTTAGTATTAGGTTCAAATATAGATGGGTCGCAGAAATATTAAGTAATATTTATAAAATAATAGACTTAATAGTCAATAGTCAAATTAAATAGTCTTTTTTTTTCTTGCAATGAAGAATAATATTGATAATTATTAAGTGAGATTATTTTTATTTATAATTTTTGACTTTTAAATTTAAAATAGAAAAATATATATTAATATCCATATTAAATTATTCTTTTAAACTCGTATATAATAAACATTAAACAGAGTGCAGTGTTTCGTAATAATTGAATGTTATCTAAATTAGTGGATGATAGAGAAATTATAAACATATCGCAAAATTTTCTTTACCTATTTTATAAGATACGAAATTTCAAGTAAAATTTGACAATATAAATAATATATTTGTATTTACATACATGTATTTCGTTGAAACTGTCTCAGGGACGAGTCTTTCCAAGTATCTTAGATCCCAACTCGAGGCTCCCGTGAGATGAACATGTCGTCTTTACTATCACATTAGCGTGCTCAGAATATTCACTGTGCATCGCAGTGAAATGGCATACGTTTGTTGCATATATGCTTATTTAGACAAGTGCTGTAATATTAAAGAAATATACCTGGTTGAAAATGGGGGGTGTTTAGAAACAAGGAATAATTAATAAAAGTTTTTGCAAGTGGCGAATCTCAGCAACGCGCTTTGCCGGAAATTGGCGGAATCCGAATCTTAGTAAATATTCTTTAGTTGATATATCTATCTATTTGTATATCATAAACCAATATTCCTTATTCCACAAATACATTTATCTCTAAAATAAAATAAATTTTTGAGCTCCGCTTTCCGCCCCTCATTGGGTTAGCATTATAATGGCCCAATATTATACCTTTATAAATCCATGCTATTGAAACAAAACAAAATATTAGGTATTTAATGGGTTTTATCACGCAACCAGGAAGATTTATCCTACCTCATTATATTTGGAGAAGGTAGGTGTAGGTACGAGGTCGGCCCGGCCTCCTCTACCCCACCGGGATCAGGTACTGCGTACGGTGAATACGAATCGAAAAACGATCTATCTGTAATCCCTATGAATATATTATTAGGTGGTGTTATTACACTACGGCTACTTTGTAAGTTTTGTTAAAATCTAAGACGATATGTGTACGTAGTGGACATTTTGAATATGTTTGACTGTAAATGTGATGGTTGTGGATCCGAAAGCGGAGAATGGAGTGTCTTGACACTAGGTTAATTTTGCCTACCCTGCTATGAGTATACTTTGCCGTACGATCTTAGGTTAATATTAAATTTCGAAATCGTTAATAGGATAGCGGTAACGCAGTTGTAAAACTGCACGTGTTACTCTAGCTTTATAAAACAAATCTTTTTTTTTCATCTTTTTATATTTTTTGTCAATAACTTATGCAGTAGGTACTTTCTTTTTATGATATTGCAGTTGCACAATAAATATTACAGGATGCGATGGTCGCAGTTTCAATTCCAGTCATAATTACTCTTTCAAAATTTTTTTTCGGTGTACAAGAACTAACCCCTAAAATACCCTTACAGAAATAAATCAGATAAAACTATACCTAATTATAGTATTTAAAATTATTTGACATAACACCATTTCCCTTGAGAGTGACAGAGGGAAATGTCACCTCGATTTGCCCAGAATCCCCTATTTGGATGTACTGGACCGCGTCGAATTTGTATGTTTAATACAAACATGCGCTGCAGCGGAGCTCGTTCTAATGTACTTTTGGGTTACACACGAACCGTCAATCGAATCTAGTCCGATATAATCTGAGGAAGTCTTTGGATATTTCATTTGATTTATCTGTATCAATCATGGTATTTTTTTTTCAGCTTTACGACTTTATCCTGGGAGGGAAGTAAAAAAAAAACGTTTCGCATGGGAGTCGAACCCAATATCGCGGTAATAGTCAGACACCATATAACAGTATAGTGTAGTCTAGTTGGGGGTGTCGTTGACCGGGTTGGTCGTAGGTTCGATTCTCTCTCAAAAGTATGAAATATTTAGTACTTTTATTCTCTACAGGATAGAGCCATAAAAATATAAATAAGAATCAGGAGGGTCAATACTCATGAGAAAGAGAGGGAGAGAGAGATGAATATAATTATAATAATAATTTGGTCAAAATGGTTAATTTATCCTTAAATGTAAATAAATTGAACAAAGTAATGATATTTAAAACTAGGTTAACTTTGCTCATCCCATTGGGGTCAGTTAATGTCTATGGGACTTTTGTTATTTAAACTCAATTGGCAAGCAGCAAAAGGGCAACGGATCTATCACTATCCGGCGACCATTTCCGTTGGGATGCCACAAATTAAAGGATGAAACTTTAATGAATCAATGATTCAAACTAAAATCCAACAATATTCAATAATTATTAAATCCAAACTAACACCGGCTCCCGCGAGACAAAGGAAACGTATGACAAGGGTCCAAATCGTAGATATTAATTTGTAAGCATATTAACTAACATTCGCGCAGTGGCAACCCTGACGGGACTATACTAATTTGCTGGGACTAATATCGCCAGGCGCTGTACATTATGTCGAAATTAATTAAAGCTGGCTGTGATTTGTCGACGGGAACGGATATTCTGATCCTTGGGTACCACTGAAATGTAAATATGTCTTCTAAGATGAAGTTCAAATTTATATAGAACAGCTACAGAAACTAATTTATATAAAACTTTTAAAATTTTGATGAGATTTAAATTTGTTTTTTCAGCTTCTCGCTGTATTTAGGGTCCCTCTGCACACAGCAAGGTAGGCAGAGGGAACCTAGTGTTAAGACACTTCGTTCTGCTAAGTCTTTGGAGGCATTGCGTGTTGATTAGTGGAACTCAACACCGCGTTTTGCCTCGACACCAGAGCGAAGATCACCCTATTTCCTAGATCAGTCTATTCCATTATCGACCACGATATGAGTTTTTATGTTACCCTACAAGTTCCATTAGCTATTCCACGAGAAATAATTATTTAATTATAAAAATTGTAAATCTACTAACAGAATATTTTATTGCAATAAATATAACCATTATAATACAGATGTTATGTTATTCATATATTATAATAATTATTATTTATTAATGTTTGTCCAATAATTTAAAGCCGATTAGTTCGCTATTTATAGTAATATTCTATTTATTAATGCTATCATATTATATTATATGGTTTGACAATCATTTATTAAACAAAATTGTCATTATATTTTCATTTAATGAAAATTGTTAAAGTAATAGCTGTTACGGATATGGATGATTTTGATAGTGATTTAGTTTTGCAATATTTAATATTTTAATTTTCTCGTTCTGGTAATGAGCCAAAGCGCAGCGTTAAAACCCGCCACATAATGTCCCCAAAATTCGGCGAAAAGTGGAGAATGAAAGTTTCATATTTCGAAATGAGACTCTTAACCACTAGGATCCCAGGTTCCTTCAGCCTAGCCTAAATAGCTATGTAAAGCTATGTGAGATTTACGACGTGAAGCTTTCCTTAATACAAAATGAATACATATTAGTACATTACGGTTTAATCATCTACATGTAATTCGTTTTTCTCTATAAACTCATTTAACATCTGTACGTACGTAGACTTGAAGAAATTTGGTATTCAAGTAGAAAGTTTCATTAGTTCCGCTCAACTGACTTATAAAGTGTTCCCCAACTCGGCTATGTATCTTTTACTGGGTTTAATTTAGCGTACGCCTAATATTCGAAAAGTTCATACCGCCTGTCTTTGGTATGGTTCAAACTTTTGTATTATTTCTTATTTCAATATTGAACATCGTCTCCTTGTGAGGTCGTCTCCTGGTGACTTTATATTTCTTTTATAAATATATGTAAGTTTTCTTTATTACAACGGCTATGGTGTAAATTATAATTTCGTGATGATATTTGTAAGTTCGACTTCCACTTGGGGAAATTAATCATTTCATTTCTCCGTTTTTCTTTATATCAATATTAAAAAGAATTTACGGGAGGCCAGTGTAACTACTACACTGGCCTCCCGTAAATTCTTTTTCAGAGGCAGAGTTTGACAGTTAATGATTCGATTGCCATTCGAGAAAATTTAATATTGAGTATTTTCATTTCTTCGCTCTGGTGTCAAGGTAAAGCGCGGCGTTGAGTTCCTAGTAGTTGAGCTACTTAAAACACGTAATGCGTCTAGAATTTGTCGGATTTTATATTTGGCATTACATACTATAAACACTCACATATTACAATTACATCAGTTTCACAATTAAGGTGCAAATAGGCATTTTGATGGCGAGCCTCAATCACGTAAGACTGCACTGCACGTCGATAGAGCGCTATATTGCATAATGTGTACACACGAATGCATATTGCGTTAGGCTGTTTACATACAACTAATGTATGTATATGTAGGTCACACGTATGTATTTAAAGCGCGGCGTTAAGTTCAGCCACTCAACACGCAATGCTAGAAGAATTCGGCGGAAAGTGGGAAACAGAATTGGGAGCGAAGTGTCTCAATACAAGGTTCCCAGGTTCACTCTGCCTACCCTGCCTATACAGAGTGAAAAGCTACAAAAATTGTACATGTAGCTTTCACTGTAAACGTTGTTTAGTTTTGACTCATGCCGGTTTATTAAAGTACCTCTCTAAGTATGTGTAACGAAGAAATTGTAGTTACTTACAGTCTGAATCTAAATGATAGTTGCAAGTTCGATCCCCACTCTATGAAATGATTATTATATTTTATAGTTTATTATTTTCATTTTAATAATGTACGGATGACGGATATGCTACAACGATTATACAGAATAATGTAAGGTTAACGGATTTAGGAGACGGAGAGATTTTACTTAACTCTCTGACCCTGCTAAATGGGTAAATCTGAAAATGTCATTCTACGCCACACCATAGCAGGCCTAGTGTTTACTTTGAAGGATATTTCAATTTCTAAATAAAATTAAAAACATGATCATACATTTGTATTTTAACATAACCTATGTTTTAGATATGCACTTGGCGTCTGTTTCGTGCCTTATCAGGTCATATCGGTCTACATGGACTGTGTGTACACTAACTTTACCTCCTGACCTAGTGTGACCTACATATTCGTGTTGATGATTTTTAAATAGAAAAATGTATTTTTTTTAAATCAGCAAAATTAAAATGAAAAAAAAGTTAGATTTTATCTTCACTTTTATAATTAAAATCAAATAAAAATTATATTCATTAATTAAAATTAAAAAGTCTATATATTCTTTGAGTATTCTGACATACTGCACTGTTAGATGCCGTCGCGGCGCAGGAGCGTAAACGTATGACTTCACATTCATGATGGTTGTGGGTTCTACTTCCACTTGGGAGAATTAATAATTATTTATTAATATTTTCATTTTTTTGGAGTGTCGTGTCTCAACACTAGATTTATACAGGACTTCTACCAGTGTACAGGATGAAGCAGAAAAAAGTATCTATATCATTACTATCACATAAAAAGTAATGGAAGCGTCTTTTCTTCTTCTTTTTTCTTTTTTTTTGTGTCCATAATGTTTAAAACCTTGCTTAAAACACGACCTTAATACGTTCGTTAGTTACCGCAGTGGGGGAAACGAAAAGAAACATAAAAAAGTAGCGAAAAGTTCTTTTGAAAGCATAAATAGGGTATAAATTATTGTAGCGTACATTCGAATATTTTTATAGACAGTATTTCGGTAAGTTAAAAAAAAATTACAGCTCAGTGAGCAGAGGTTTCGAGCCAATTCCCGTTGACCTTGCCCGTTCCCGGTGGATATCGATGAGGTATTCTTTTTTGTATGGAATATTTATGGTAGCTAGAGGACCTTTTGATGCGTACGATATGCGTTGCCATAGTGATGGGTCACTGTGTAATACCTACTATTATTTTTTGTATTTTTTTTATGCACTATTTAAAAATTTCTGCTCTCCTTCTCTAGCTATAGCTCTATTCATAACCGTGCCAAATTTTCATACTAGTATAGATTATAGTTAACTAAGATTACTTTTTTGTTTTGGTAATACGTTTAAATATAAGCACTAACCTGCTGGTTATAACAATAGAAACGTATTTTCTTTTAAAAAAATATTCAGGTACCTGTTGAACCAATAAAGGTGCCTAAAAACTCGAGTTTTCTTCATTCGTGAAATTCCTGCGTGAAGTCTAAATAAAAAGTACTTACGCGTGAAAACGATCTTTTTAGTAAACCTCTAGAGTCTAGAGGTTTTTCATGGTTCAACAGTCTGGGAACGTACAATACCTAATGTAAATTTGACACGTGGGGCTGGCTATGTTTGTTTTACTAAAAAGATTTCTTGATAAATATAGTACGGTGTTAAGAACCATCTAAAAATAATTATATAGATTAGCTTTGACAGTGTAACGAACTTCTCTTTTCTTACTATTTAAATTTTCTCAGACTAAATTTTATATTTTGAACTCAAACAAAATACTAATTAAAAACAAATAATCTAAATTTTTGGTGAATTGCTTGCCCAAAATTATAACTACAAAATAAATTTATCGATGTAATTATAAATACTGGAAAGGAACAATTTTTTAACTTAATTTCTGAGGGTAAAGAAGACAGCATGAAACTTATTTTAAAACAAAAGAGTTCTAAAACGTTATTCGAGTTGATGCTTTATCTAAAACCGCAAGAAAAGGCGAAATCTGTACAAACACAAACTTCGAATCGTTTCCCTGTTTCCCAACAAACGACTCAGCTTAATTAACTTATGTATAAATTCCCCAAAGATTACCGTCGGGCTTAACTCTAAATGCAACTCCTTAAACCCGTGTACCCATTCGCCTATAGTTGATAATTAATTATGATAGTGATTTTCAAAGTTATATTTATCTTTATCAGCTTCATGCTGTATCCCGCATATAGGGTAGGCAGAGGGAACCTAGAATCAAGACACTCCGTTCCCCACTTTCCGCCGAGTTTTTCAAGGTATTGCGTGTTGAGTGGTGGAACTGAACGCTGGGTTTTTGCCTTGGTGGCAGAGCGAAATTGGGTGAAGATCGAACCCATAACCGTCGCATTGCAGTCACACCCTTGTGCCCCTGCGCCATAACGGCCTCAGTCAGATTTTCAAAATATTATGTTATGATTCTTCTATAGGATTTCTTTTAACTCAACCCGTGTTTTCAGTCTTATTCTAATAATTGTGATACAATTAAAAATGCTTAAATATATTAAACAATCAACTCAAACTATAAAAGTTAATTTTAATTTTGTCGGTGGAAGTAAAGCTTTACCCTAGGAATCTTGATGTTAATTATTAACGAAGATGAAATCCGGCCAATTGGCGTAGATTCGTTTAGTCTGAATTGAATAATTGACAGCTTTAAGCCGTTTCAAGATCCGTCAATTTCATTATCTCGAGATCAAGGAGATCATCGTTTCTCTCATTTTTTAGGGTTCCGTGCTTGGATTTTTTATGAGCTATTTAATAATACCGTTCTCGTAAATTTGTGTTACAAGAAATTGGAAACTGCTTCTAACATTTGTTATCCCATACAAAAAGAACTTATTGATATAAGTTTATGTCGCTTATATTATATTTTGGTAATTATCCAAACATCTATGCTAAAATTAATGGTTATACGGAACCATACTAAGGTGAAATCAACTCGATATTCTAACGCCACTTAACTTTATATCTGTCAAATATGACATTGATTGTACTTTTACCTTGACTTTACTCCAATTAATATTGCCATTCCTTTTAAATGTTCACTTGTCACTGATCTAAAGTAATTTAAATTATATTTAAGTTAGATGAGCAATGGTTTTTTTTTTAAATTACTAATTAGAAGAAATATATTGATTTTGGCTTCGCTTCGTACTTAACAGGGTAGGAAAAGGGAACCAAGAGACCTATTACAACCTAGGGCACTTCCTTTTCCACTTTCTAACTTATGTTAGTATTCTTGGAGCATTACATCTGGCGTAGCAGAACTCATGAAAATATTAAATATTCTATTTTCTGGAGTGGGAATCGAATCTCCCAATCTATCATGCAGTCATTTCTTGTGCCCCTGTGCCACTACTAAAAAAAAATCTAATTTCTAAAAACTAAAAAAAATGTTAAATAACTTTTTTTTATTTATTGTTACAGATCGGGGCCCTTAAAGGATATTACCTTTTTTCACACCACAAAGTCCACAAAAGATCGACAGAACCCAGTTACGAGCATCACCACAAGCTGATACATGAGCCTGAGGTAATTAAGCGTATAATCATAAAAAAAATATCAGCTTCACGCTGTATCCCGCAAACAACAGGGTAGGCAGAGGGAACCTAGTGTTAAGACTCTCCGTTCCCCCACTTTATGACGTATTCTGGAGGAATTGCGTGTTGAGGGGCAGCAACTCAACGCCGAGCTTTTCCTCCGACACCAGAGCGAAAAAATGGAAATATAAACGTAAATAAATATTTCACTTCCTCGAGTGAGTATCGAACCTACAACCGTCGCGTTACAGTCACACCCTTGAAAAAAAATACATCACAGTTCCATGGGAACATTGTGAATCTGGAATACTTTTGAATTCTTATCTATAATATTCGATTAAAACGATCTCTATGAGACTGGCATTAATAAATGGTATAAAGGGATAGGGAGCAAGTTAAGAAACTAAAACTTACTCTTGGAATGAAACTAAATGAAAGTTATAACAGTCTTTCATTTAATACTTTATTTTATAATTATTTTTCATTTATTACAATTTAACGAATCGTCGTGATTTTTTTTGTTTTTAAGGTTTAAATTAAAAAATTCAACGTAAATTTTTCACATAACTTTTTAAATATTTCATATAAATCTACCTTAAGCCAGGCGCGAAGCACATATATATATATAAATAAATATATTTTGTACATCAAAATGAGGACATATCTCGTGAGATGTACGCTATGAGACAAAAACATGACGGAATGAGGGTACGAGCTATTTGAAATGACAAAAAGATTAAGCGTGGCAGGAAATTTTATTAGAATTTAAAAGGGTTAAGCGTAATAGGTTCATTTGGCTTCTTTTCTTTTTAAATGAGTTTTATATATAGTAAATGTGGATTTCTTTTAGAAGTTTGCAAGTATTTGTCAGTATAATTGGTTTAATTATACTAGTATATAAACGCGACAGGTTGTGGGTTCGATTTCCATTTGTGAAAAAGAAATATTTAATATATTCATGTCATCGCTCTGGCAACGACGCAAAGCGTAGCGTTGAATTCCTCCACTCAAAACGCAAAGCCTGAAGAATTCGGCGGAAAGAGGGTAACGGAAGTGACTGAATGAGAGTGTCTTAACACTTTAACCAGATTCTGCCTAACCTTGTGTGTTGAAAATACGGCGTAACAAAGCTACCTTAAATTTCATCTTTTTTAAAAAAAATCCTCATTTCTGTTTGCGAGGTATTAAATTTAGCATTGAAACATTATCATGCTAACATTCAAAATAGACTGTAAGGTATATATTTTCCCATTTATCTCATCTCTTTGAGTAACGAATCTAAAAAAAGAACGAAACAAAAGCATATCGAGTAATTAATTAGCCCCGTTCCAATATCATTTATACCATCCAAAACTAATTCCATTTCCGCTATCATTAACACAGACAGCGTTTATCTCTGCAGCGCATATCGGAAAGTTATTACTCAGTCCAGATTTGGATTATCGTGCGGCGTTCGCTTTGACACAACACACCAGCTAAAATAACAGTGTAATCTGGCAGTATATCAAATTGCAATGGTTCATAGCTTAGTGTTAGCGAGATATTTGATAGCGGTAATAGCTGGTGCCTAATTGATGCGTGTTTGTTTGGCACGTCACGTCACTCTGTCACGTTGATTGCGATCGGTCGTGGTGTGCTGGTTTTGTGAGTGGGGGGGTGGTTTGGGTTTTTGCGTGGAAATGGTTGGTTATTTTTTTTTTAATATAATAATGATAAATGTACTCTTAATGATAATCTTAATAATTTTATCTCTTTTTGTGTTGTTTAAGTAATACTACGTTAGTTGAGGGTAGTTATAAATTACAACGTAATTTAAAAGTTTATACATTTATTTTAGTTAGAAGTATATAGTAGCGTAGGGGTGTAAGCGTGCGACTGTGAACGTGAAAGACTGTGGGTTCAATTACCGTTCGAGGAAATAAAGATTTAATATTTTAATTTACTCGCTCTAATAAAGAGGCAAACACGGTGTTTAGTTCCGTCAATCAACACGCAAAGCTCCAAGAATTCGATGTTATCCAATGAATATATTACGATTTCATTATAACTAAAAACCGTTATCCCATACAGGACGCAAAAATAAATTACCAAAACAAAGGAGTATTTCGTTTCATATAATTAGGATTCTTTCGCATGACAGCCACCTCGATGTTTATAATATGTGAGTAAATATGTGAGTAACGTGACAGTAACGCTATATCTTTATTATATTTATTATAACACTAGCGGACGCGCGCAGCTTCGCCTGCGTTTTGCTTAGGGGTGAATTCTAATAAACCATGAAACACGTGTTCAATGAAATATTTTTAAGAGTCTCAATTTCAAATTTTATAAAAATAGTGGCGATCTAAAGATTTTTCCATATAAACTTTCAATCCCTTATTTACACCCCTAGGGGATGAATTAAAATAAATCACGAAACATGTGTTCAATGAAATATTTTTAAGAGTATAAGTTTCAAATTTTATAAAAATCGGTGGCGATTTAAAGATTTTTCCATACGAACTTTCAACCCCTTATTTGCACTCCTAAGGGATGAATTAAAATAAACTACGAAACATGTGTTCAATGAAATATTTTTAAGAGGCTAAGTTTCGATTTTTATAAAAATCGGTGGCGATTTAAAGATTTTTCCATACTAACTTTCAACCCCTTATTTGCACCCCTAGAGGGAGAATTCTAGAAAACGATGAAACACGTGTTCAATTAAATACTTTTAAAAATCTAAATTTCAAATTTTATAAAAATCGGTGCTCATTTAATTTTTTTTCCATACAAACTTTCAACCCTTATTACACCCCTTTAGGGTTAAAATTTTTTAAAATCCCTTCTTAGTGGATGTCCAGATTACGAAAGTAAACATCTGTCCAAATTTCATGTTTCTACGCACAGCGGTTACGGCTGTGCGTGCGTCTTACCTCAGTCAGTGAGGACAAGTCCTTTTATATATATAGATTACGTGTTACTAAAATTGAAATGAAATACATAACATTTTCACTTGCGTTGCAATACATAACATAACGGCGTTGAATTCCGTCACTTTCGGCGAACCCGCAAAGTCTCCACAATTCAACGCGAAATGTTAATGAACTTAAAGAACGGAGTGTCTTAGCGTTTCACTGTAAACGTGTCTCTCCAGTTGATAGACGCGGTGCGCGTACAAAATATCGCGAAAGTTAAAGTTCGAAATCTTGAAATTGAAATAAATTTTACCTTTCAAGTGGGAATCGAACCTACACCCATCTCTTATACTATGATACGAATTGCAATATGTCGTAATCATACAAATTTACATACGTATCAAACGCTATGCTAATAATTAACTTTGTGCAAGCGGCGCACACGAGAACGCCGCGAGCTCATGATTGCCCATAAACTATTGGTCTGTTTAATAATCTCTAGATATTCTACGAGCCACTCAATCAGAGAATATATATAAAGGCTTCAAATTAGGCGTAAAATTAACCACAATTTGATAGGTTTTGTTCGGTTCATTGAAGTTATGGTTGCAGATTGTGGTTGTAGGGTATCGGACTTCGAGTGGCTTAGTGGTTCTTAGCCTTATGCTGTATCCCTTACATACGAGGGTAGATAGACGTAACTTGGTGTTAAGACACTCCGATGATCATTGCTTTTTTATTGATAATCATTGTGAGTTGAGAGTTTGCGGAACTCAACGCCGCTCTTTGCCTCGTTATTATAGCGAAAAAATGAAAATAATAAATGTTTCATTCATTAGAGAAAAGAAATTCTGATAACCCCCCACTTTTAATAAACAGTACCACAAAGCAACTTGGTTTTCTCACATCATATTTCAATATTCTCTGCAGTTTTCCCATTTGGAAGCCTAACGATAGCATGTATGAGATATTCGGAATAGTAATTTGCAGATCTCTATATGATAGAGTACCAAAGGCAAGTTTCTATTTCGACTCCTTTGATCATGTAAATAGAATATTGTGATATCGATCACTAGTTTATACGTACGTTTGCCTTGAAGCGGCGAAGTAAATTGGTAGGTACTTGGAAACAAACTTCTGTCTGTAAATACTTTCTGCGTGCATATTAATTTGATATATTCTAATGTTCAGCCATAGAGATATAGATGAACGTATTTGACGTACCTACTTTGAATAATCGATGTACATATAAAAGTATATAAACTGACAGATGAAGAAAGTGCTGGACTCGGATAGTTGAAATTTGACATGTAGCTATGCAGTGAGTAAAGGAAACACTAATAGAGTATTTTTTTTAACCGACTTCTGTAAGAAAAGGAGGTTATCAATTCGACTGTATTTTTTTTTAATGTTTGTTACCTCATAACTTTTGACTGGGTGAACCGATTTTGAAATTTTTTTTTAAAAATAAGCTTTTTGGATTATGGTTTTGAATGGTTTATTATATATCTTCAAGGAACCAAGAAAAAGAGCAACTGTTGAGTTTCTTGCCGGCTCTTCTCATCAGAAATGCCTTCTGAACCGGTGGTAGCTTTTTGTTCATATGTTCATTCGACGATTCAAAAGTGCTTATAATAAGTTTATTTGAATGAAGAATATTTTGAATTTGAATTTGAATCATCTTTTAGACACAATTTTAAATAGCAAACATCTATAGATTATATTACACTTGATGCATGCCGGCATTTGTCGCTTAAGTGGAAGTCCCATTAAATCTTAATTAGCCGCTATACAGTGGCTAATCGTGTTTGTAACTCAATATCCCTAACTGATTGACGAATTGATAGTTCGATACAATGGAGAAGATCTCACTGGCTAAGTTATTATGCAAACAGTTTATTATCTATGCCTATTCTGCTGGGTAAGCTATTGTAAGCTATAGTGTCGTTAATTGCAGTCTGTATATCTTTTTTTATCTTTTTTGTTTTCATTTTTTCTGCAGCGTTAAACTCTGTCGCTTTATACATAATGTCTTCTTGAGCTAAAAAATTGTCTTCAAATTCCGTACTTTTGACCTAATATATAGGTCATGTAAAATTATAATAATTTCACAAGCTAAAACAATTTTATAATATAAAATAGAAATAATATATTCATTCGAACAACATTTAAATCATCGCAGCTCGATGAATTCAAAATAAATGAAGAGTAAGAAAAGTATATCTAGTGAACTGAACTTCTGACCTAACTCCATTGTTGTACTATGAAACTTCGATACAATACGTCTACTTGAACAGTTAAACGCGTACAACTTTTTTATTGTAAATAAAATGTTAAATATATTAAAACTTCTAAGACGATTCAAGGATTGCACTGCTTGCTGTTAAAAATATTTATAATGTCTGTATTGGAAATATTATTGTTATGAGATTGTTTTCTTAAAATTTCCATGACTTTGGACTTTGCTTTTATATTTTTTTATTGTATTAGATTCTGTTAGATGTTTTAGTTTCCGGAAGGTGACATTCGCATTATTTGTAATGCTCTTGTAATTCATGTATACGATTAAAACTTGATGTTAGCAAAACGAAGCAGCTTTATCATCATACTCTTTTCCAGGATAGGCAGAGTCCAATTCCGTCCAATTTTGTAAAATGTTGTGCGTTAAGTGGCCGAACTTAAAGTCGTCTTTTGACAAAAGCGAAGAGATGAAAATAGTTAATTGAAATACGTACATATTTAGAAAGGACAATCACAGTCTTGGCGTCTGATATTTCTGATTTTACCTAATTCTAAACAATTTGAATCCTATGTGTGAATGATTAGGAAAAAGAGAAATCCTCGCCATATACATATGTGGTTAAGAAACCAATGTACCAAACTGTTTCTGCATATCTTGCAAAATTAATTAAATTAGAGTTATTCATCATTTTAAAACTAACTGCCCTCCATCTTGTCTAAATAAAAACCAAGCAAAAATCGAAACAAAGGTATCCTCGTGTGTTATACGGCCGTCCCAAGTGGACTCCAGAGTTAATAAAACTCGAGGGCGTGGCCTTACCACCCTCTACCTCTCTTCCTTGTTGATCAGCACCCTACATAATAAACAGCCCTCTACCAGCTCTATTATGCCGCAAGGAGCTCCATAATGAACTACTTCCTGATCTAGTATTTTAATTTTCATCGTTTTTTAATGTGAATAAGATTGACTGTAGTTTCCATGGAAAATTGGAAATGACTTGACTACAGGAACAGGAATAAGTGGACTGTTGAGGATATGCTTATATTTTGAGGATGACCAGTACCTGTTTTATGAGTGAAGATCAAAGACATTTATTATTTTATATCTATGGAAAAATTTAAGACATACAAGTATAGCTCTATTCTATTAACTCAATCAAGTAATTGTGTTATTGACCGATGCCTTGGGACAAAGGATTCCTTAATAATTGTACTATTTGTTGACTCCAACAAGAAAGGTCTGAGCGTACCGTATGACTTTTTTGCGTAAATCTGTTTAAACCCTTTCGGACTCGCCACAGGACCTTCGCTTTATTAGTTTAGGACCCTATTACGTTACGGTGTATAAGCACAAAGAGGCTTTATTAAACCTCATACGTGTCTGCTCGTTTTTACTAACGGCCTAGAGGGCAAAGTGTTGGACTATTTGTTGCCATGACAATATAAGTTGATTTTAAGCTATGTATAGTATTTCATAATTTACATTGTTGTTTTTGTTGTTTTTATGCTGGGTGCCGTGAAAGTAACAGTTTAGTGAGATTAGAACTTTAAAACAAGTTCGGATACATCACTCAATTCAACCTCTCATTATATAGAAAAGGAAGTAAAATGACATAAGAAAATTTTGACACGGAGACACGGAAACATAAAATGAGAATAATATTCCACGAGTGTTCGGTGCCCACTCAAGGAATCAAAATATTAATTATATTTTCATTTCTTCGCTCTCGTGTCGAGGCAAAGCGTGGCGTTGAGTTCCGCCACTTAACACGCTATCCTTCCAGAATTCGGCGGAAAGTAGAGACCCGAGTGTCTTAACACTAGGCTCAATCTGCGTATCCTGCTACATACTGGAATACATAGTGAAGCTGAAACAAAAAAAGAATATATTCTACCAAAAAGTCAATCGCGCCTCGCGCCCGGGCGAAAAATTTTAAAATGATAAACCTAGTTAGATTCTGTCGAGACAACTATGTCAGTGTATTTACACAGCTGAGCGTATGCGTGCTAACAAGCGCCGTTAAAACAATACGGGGGCGGGTGTTTGTTCGCAAAAAGTGATTCTATCCGGGTGGGATTTGGAAAATATTTTCTGCTGGTTGATATCGTTAGGACGTTGTGCCACTGATATTTTTCTTTGTTACTTACATATTTTTCTACCGTGTGTGTGTTATTCGATTTCTGGTAAGTAGAAATGTGGATTCTTGGCTTCTTATTTTTGTATGTGGGAATTCTGTTTTTGGATGGTGGATGGATGATGGTTGATTATGTAGAAGGTTGTTTTTGATTAGATGTCCTTAGTTAACTCTTTATATATGGTTTAAGGTTGTCGCGGCGCAACAAACTGCGTCTGAGTGTAAGCGCAAAGGTATTTTGTTTCTCTCTTCTGATATCAAGTCAAAGCGCGGCGTTGAGCTCTGCGAAATACAGTATGAAGCTTATTATATTATGTACGGTCATGTTATACATATATGGCCAGATCCGTAAACGTGTTTTGCGGATGATACAGCATGTAGAGCCTTTAAGGCTTTCTTAGTATTGTATTTACAATGTTTTTATTATTTCTTTGTTTTTGTCTGATCACTTTCCATAGAAACGCCATCCTAAATTTTTTTTCGCTGAAATACGTAGATTTTTTTTCTTTATTATTTATATTAGTCAATACAGAAGCCTTAATAAACTTACGTATAAATGAGAATAACACTCAATTTCTTATATGTATCTATGAATGTTCAAGTTCCTAAGATATATTAAATCGATCTTAGCTTCTAATATAAAGTAAACACTAGAATTCACGATGTATTTTTAGTGGTTACCTAGGTAATTTACTTTGAAAATTAAAAATGGTAAATAAAACATATTTACCTACATGAATATTTTCGAAAGCATCTCGCAAAATGAAGTGGTTTAATGTATCAAAGAGATGTTTGAGGAGCACGAGCAGATGTAACCGAGCTGTGTGGTCGTCGTCTAGTTTTTACTCAATTACAGTATAAACTAACAAGTTGTAGTTGCTAATGAAAGTTTATCATATATATTATTATTTTTCTAAAGAGGACACAAAAATGACTGTAAAGCGACGACGGTTGTGGGTTCAATCCCTAATCGGGGGAATGTATTATTATTTATTAATTTTTTTCGCTCTGGCACCATGGCGAAAATCCTGGCGTTGAGTTCTACGAAGGTTCTACGGCTCAATAAGCAAAGCCTCGAAAATGGTTACACATGACAAATGTCAATTTGCGAAGTTCTGAAAAGAGTTGGGTTATATTGTATGCTTATTTTATATTGATATATAAATGAATGAATCGTAAAATTCGAGATGGCACTTTAGAATCGGGTTATTTTAGACAATAAAAGTAATATACAATAAGTTTATCCAATTATAAGTTCTAACGTACGTGACTGAAATCAGATAAAATGATAAATTTTTAAATTAAATGTCAATGTTTATTTTTATATTCTATAGAATATACAAGTTTCCAACGTTATATTTAATTTAATACATACAATAGATAACGAACTGCAGCGGGGACGGGAAATATAACGATGCAGCGACGTTTTTATTCAATTACAGTGGCGCAAGACAAACACTGTCTTTGTACGGACGTTCTGCGCGATTATGGTCTATGGCTGTGGCTGCCAATTAAAATGGGATTTTTTTTTGTTTGTTTTATATTTATGTAAATATTAAATATTTCATCTCAAATCATATTTCATATTCAATTTTAATTGCTAGTAATTTAAAATATTAAATATTTCATTTTCCCGATTGGGAATAGAACCCATAACCTGTCGTTTGCAGTCACACAAGTGGGCTCCTGCGCCACGAACGGTTCGCTTATAAAATCAGGTTCACGCTGTATCCCGCACACAGCAGGATAAGCAGAAGGAACCTAGTGTTAATACACTCCGTTGTGTCGCAGTGGAACAGATTCTAAATATAAAGATGATAGTTCTAAGTTTGATTCTCATTCGATACAATGAAAATATATCCCTTTTTTTAATTTCTTCGCTTTATTGAGATAGCGTGACGCGACTTACTCAACGTACTAGTAATAGAGTTTCCTGTCACTAAAATAGACGTGAAGCTATGGATTTTTGGCTATGAGATCAAATTTTCCATAAGAGTATGCATAATATTTGAAATTTTGCGAATGTTACCATAATTTGGTCTACCGCTAGACAAAGGTGCTAGCAACAAAGTTATAACAACATAGAAGTTTGGCTCTAGCGAAATGTGAACGTATAGCTTAATTGGGTAGGGCCCTTATACGAGAGGCTTATGGAGGTAGGTGTGTCAAATCTTGGGGTGCCTATAGTATTATGAGCAATCTATATATCATTAGACAAGTTATCCTTTTTGGTGATATTTTTTCATATATTATCTAGATATGCGAAATATGCAAAGCAGTTTTGTAATAAAATTATTGTTGTTTAGTCTGGAATATATAGAATAAATAGAATTTTATCCCAGATGCGTCTTCGTATATATAATTCTGTTATTAAAATGGCAAGACCTTTACACTTTAACTCAATTTAAATTGAATGTTAAAATTTGTATCATGAAAACCCAAAATTATTCTAATAATTACATTAAAAAAATCTCATTTTATAAAGATCTTCTTTTTCGAATGAACTGAAAATGTTCTACTTTATATTTAACTTATTATTCGGTAACGAACTACGCTGAGTGTTGCGGTGAAGTTTTTATTGAGTTACCCTGGCACAAGACAAACAATGTCTCGGTCAGTCGCTCAGACATGCGTTTGTGGTGCTCCTCTGTGGATCCTACTTTCTAGTTTATGCTTAAAAAGAGTTTTATAAATGAAATTATAAAATTTGGTAGTATTAGTTGAAACTAAAATACTCAGATTTTTTTTTTGTATTATGCTTATAATTAAGCATAATACAAAAATTTATTATTTTTATCATCTTGTGTTTTATCATTACCTATATTAACGAAACTTTTTCAAAAAATATATACGACAAAAAATTTTTAAAGTTCTATAATTTTCTTCACGCTTTTCACCCACAATTTGCGTTTAACAAAGACATATTATAATTTGAATATAAATAGGTCATCATATAATAATTACTTGCCTTTTCAACGTTTTGTATTCCTTCAGTTAGAAATTACACTATTGTGGTGGTACTCGCGAGAGCAATGTAGTACGGACGAACGCGGTCATTCTCATGTTAATACCGAGGTTATTTTCTATATAGCTTCCTCTTCAATAGATTATAATGGAAAAGGCGTGTGGTTCGGGCGTATTGTACAGCTATTCTTTGGAAAATATGTTTAATTCAAATTTCTTTTTGGTGACTTTATTGACGATATATTTTGGACACGCACTTACATTAATTCTAAAAGAACGAATTTTACGTTAGGAAGAAAATGATACAAATAATTTAGCTTCACTTAAAACAAAATGATTTACGTAATCTACTAAATTATCTTTAACATAATTTACGCTATTTTGTGTAATTGTCAGTGAATCAGAGGAAACTGGCATCTAAAATTGTCTTGTCTAAACAGAGGATGTCTTGTTTGCTACGCTTTGGGCGCTAAGAATTGGCCCATTGTTCACTGGTACCGCACGTACTCCAGCTCGAGTGCTGTTAAAATTTCAGTGTGAATGTAGATTTTTATTTTCTTTTTAAAATATTTGTAATTGGTAGGAATTTAATTTTAAACCAAAATTTGTGGGATCACACCATCTTTTTATTTATGTATTATCATATTTAATGCCATAAGAATATTTTATTAAATAAGTTAATTTCTGTATTTAGGTGCTAATTTTTTTAAATTTAATAACTGTATTTTTTGTTTAGGTAAAATGGTTCGAGCAGCAACGAGAAAAAAGAAGAATAAAACGAGATTATAATCCCTATGAGGGATCTCTATGGTCGCAGATTCAACGACGACTGCCTTCTCATCGTACAAGGCACAGGGCTATCAATCCTTCACCCTTCTTTCCGGACCCTTTGTACAAGGAGCAGTGGTACTTGGTAAGCGAAGTTAGACCTATTTTTAAAGTGAAATGAAAAACGAAATTAAATTTAATTTAGACAGTCATTTAGATAACCATTTTAATGCACTAAAAGTTAAATTTGTAAAAGAAGGATTTATGTATAAGGAAATATGTCTCTGACTACATATGTATGTTAACAACTTCTTTATTCTAACAGAATGGTGGTGCAAAGGATGGGCTTGATATGAATGTGTCTCCAGCGTGGCAAAAAGGTTATACGGGTAAAGGAGTAGTAGTGTCTATTCTTGATGATGGTATACAAACAAATCATCCTGACCTTGCTCAAAATTATGTAAGTAGAGAAGATATTGGAATATTTATGCTTGACACAAATTGTTTTTTTAGAAAAATATAGTATGGAATAACACTTAAAAAATGCCAAAAAATAATAATATTGAAATTATTTTTTGCTCTCATAGGATGCTCTTGCCTCTTACGATATAAATGGAAACGACGATGATCCAATGCCTCAAGATAATGGCGATAATAAACATGGTACACGGTGCGCCGGTGAGGTAGCAGCAGTTGCTTATAATCAATACTGCGGAGTCGGTATCGCATATAATGCTAGTATAGGAGGAGTTAGAATGCTAGATGGCATCGTCAACGATGCTGTTGAAGCTAGAGCATTAGGATTAAATCCTGATCATATAGATATTTATAGCGCTTCGTGGGGTCCAGAAGATGATGGAAAAACTGTAGATGGTCCAGGACCATTAGCTAGGAGGTAAGTATTTTTCCATACCTATCTACTGTTATCCTGGAATTGTATTCTTTTTCTTCTAATATTAAAACAAGTTACTGCTTTTAGGGCATTTATCTACGGTGTAACAAGTGGTAGACGAGGCAAGGGTAGTATATTTGTTTGGGCGTCAGGGAATGGTGGAAGACACACTGACTCCTGTAATTGTGATGGATATACAAATAGTATATTTACATTATCAATATCTAGCGCCACGCAGGGTGGGTATAAACCCTGGTATCTGGAAGAGTGTTCTTCTACTTTAGCTTCAACCTACAGTTCTGGAACTCCAGGACATGACAAAAGTGTTGCCACAGTCGATATGGATGGTAGATTAAGAGCTGACCACATATGTACAGTAGAGCATACTGGAACTTCAGCATCTGCTCCACTAGCCGCTGGAATTTGTGCACTTGCTTTAGAAGCTAATCCAGATTTGACCTGGAGAGATATGCAATATTTAGTAGTTTTAACTTCAAGATCGCAACCACTAGAGAAGGAAACTGGGTGGATTGTTAATGGCGTTAAGAGAAAAGTCAGTCATAAGTTTGGTTATGGTTTGATGGATGCTAGTGAAATGGTTAATTTAGCTGAACAATGGGTTTCTGTTCCTCCTCAACATATTTGTAAATCACAAGAAATTAATGAAGATAAACCTATAGAGTCTTCATACGGGTATACTTTAAGTGTTCATATGGACGTGAATGGATGTAGTGGGACAGTGAATGAAGTGCGCTATCTTGAGCATGTTCAATGTAAAATATCACTAAGATTTTTCCCTCGAGGAAATTTACGTATTTTGCTCACTTCGCCAATGGGAACGACATCGTCATTATTATTTGAAAGACCTCGTGACATCATGAGTTCTAACTTCGATGACTGGCCATTCTTAAGTGTTCATTTCTGGGGTGAAAGAGCAGAAGGTAGATGGAGTTTAAAAATTGTAAATGCTGGTAATAGACATGTAAACCAGCCAGGAATCCTCAAAAAATGGCAATTAATTTTCTATGGTACAGCAACTGATCCTATAAGATTGCGCTCTAAAAAGCCTTCAGCAGTGGCACCGCCATATGCATTCCCCACCGCAGCTGACGGATATGATGTCGGAGATTCTTTTTACAATACTGACGCGTTTAACAGTTACCAAAACTTTCCTTTATTTGCCGCCGGCTCAAATCCGGAAAAGGCAGTAGCAAGTCTCGATGGACATAACATTCCCTCGCCGCATGGGGAAAATGTCCTCGCCGATAGTAACGATAAGCGCGTCATGCATGAATGTGATCCCGAATGCGACAGTCAAGGATGCTATGGAAAAGGACCAACTCAATGTATCGCCTGCAAGAATTACAGATTAGACGATGCCTGTGTATCGCGATGCCCGCCACGAAGTTACGCGAATCAGGGTGGTGTTTGTTTCCCCTGCCACGAGTCGTGTGAGACGTGTGTTGGGCCCGGGCAGGACTCGTGCTTGACCTGTGCGCCTGCGCACTTATTAGTGGCAGATTTAGGTCTGTGCTTACAACAATGTCCTGATGGATATTGGGAAGATACTGAAGCGTCAACTTGTAGGCCTTGTGCATCGCATTGCTCTACTTGCTCTGAACGTGATTTGTGTACTTCTTGTGAACATCACTTGGTTCTTTACAATGGCACGTGTTCGGCCTCATGTCCGCCGTCCACATATGAAACGGATGATTATACATGCGCCAAATGTGATACATCCTGTGACTCTTGCTTCGGTTCAGAATCAACGCAGTGTCTAACGTGTCATCCATCGAACTATATCCTCGACGGCCGTTGCGTTAATGGTTGTCCAAATGGCTATTATCCGGACAAGAAGAGGAAGGAATGCATGAAGTGAGTGGAAAATATTTTTATAGTATTTTGAAAATCTGAATATTTTGATGCTTAGACGTTATTTAAATTAAATCTTTGTATCAATTTGAAATAATGTAATAATTTAAGCAAATATATAATTTTAACGATTTAAAAAGTAACATTTTATTTAAAATTTGTAAAATTTTAGGTGCCCAGTTGGTTGTGCGACATGTCTAACCTCATTTTGCCTGACTTGTAATTCGAACTGGGAACTAAATAAGAAGGGTAAATGCATAGTCGTCGGTAGCGATCGCTGTGCCAACGGGGAGTTTTCCGATGGAGGACAGTGCAGCCCTTGTCATGGCGACTGCGAGTCTTGCTTCGGTGAAAATGCCGAAAGCTGCCTAACTTGCCCTTCGCCGAATTTACTGCAAAATCATAAGTAAGTTATAGTAATAAATTTAATTTTTTTAAATGAAAATAGTAGTAATACTGTGCTTGGGGTTTTAAATGCTAGTTTTAATCGTTTGTTTAAGAAATAATTTTTAACGTTTCCTTAGAAAGAAATCTGCAGACATTGTTGTGTGGTGCTTAACGCCGTGCTTTGCCTCGTTATTACAGCGAGGAATTGAAAATATTAGATATTTCATTCTCTCGAGGAACACTAGCAGGAATAACCCCTGTTCCACGACAGCCTAAATTATGATTAATATTTATACTTCATTCACATTAAAGTTTAAAGAATTAACCTATAAAATTCAGTTTTATCTTTTATAAATTGAAACATTTGCGTTAAGTAAACATCTTAAGCTATCTACTTTTTAATCAACACTTTGTTAGTAAAGTGAAAAATATAAAAATATATTAAACTCATTAAGTGAAAATCACCCAGTCTAAGGAAAATGCAACGGAGCTACTTACGATCGTTTCTGTAATCTTATACGCTGATACTATGTTACGTCGACCTTAATAACTAGTTGGATACTGTTTAGAGTACATTATTTTCTCATTACACGTAAGTTGGTATACATAAAGTGAGGAACGGAGTGTCTTTACACTATGTTTTTTCTCTATATCCGGTTCTAGTCGGGATGTAGTGTGAAGCTAATGGAAATAAAATAAAAACTGTTTGATTATTGCAGGGAACCTGGGAATTTAGAGTTTTGACAATCCGATCCTGTCGAACTTTCTGCCGAATTTCTTCGCTCTAGTTACAAAAATGGGGCGAAAAATATTTTAACACGATTTTTTGTAGTTTTTGCTTTGTGCGGGATACAGCGTGAATAGTAAATAATAAGATATTAAATAATAGTTTTCTATATAATAATTATTACATGATAATCTTTCTTTCTAGGTGTGTAACAGAATGCACCCGCGGCTACTACGCCGAAGCGGGCCGGTGCACGCGCTGTATGCACGGCTGTGCTGACTGCGCGTCTCGTCTGAACTGCACCTCCTGCACAGGGTCGTTGAGGCTGCAGTCCGGCGCGTGCAGGACTGTGTGTGCTGATGGGTATGTGTATTTGTGTTTGTGTTTATATGTTGTGTTTTTTTTATTTTTTAGGGAATTTAGTGATTTTTTTAAAGAATCACTCGCCATTTATGACACTTAGTGTCTCTACCGTTAAGTTAATCTAAACAAATTATAATGTCAACATTAGTGAGTGATAAGAAAAGTAGAGAAATCATGATTAAGTAGAATTGACTATGAGAGAAGTATATTACACTTCTTTAATACTTTTATTTATTTTTTGTTAGAATGAAAATAAAATATTAAATCTGAGGTAATGAAATATCTACTATATAGTTTGTGATCCTGCACCACGATTGGCTGAAGCCAAAAGTTGATCTGGAAGTCCACACCATTTAAATACAGAAGATACCACATATACAGTTACATAAATTTCATAAAACCCCGTGTGATTTTAATTCTATTACATACAATTTAGCAAGTTGAATAGAATATTTGGTATGCTTTAATAAAACATTTTTATGTAACCGCAGCTAATATTTACTGAGCTCACTGCAATTACAGCTTTGCAAATAGAGTTCTTTTTGTATAATGTGTTTTCCAAATTATTCGCATTAAATGTGGTGTAAAGTTTAATATTTTGTTTAAATGCTGTACATGGTAGGCGTGTGTGTTGACAGGTTCTGGGTTCCGTTCCCATTCGAAGAAATAAAATATTTAATACATATTTTTTCGCTCTGGTAACAAGGTGCTGAGCTGAATTCTGCCACTCGAACACTCAATGCCTCCAGAATTCGGCGGAAAGTGGATAACGGAAGTGTCTTATTGGAACAGAGTGTCTCAACACTAGATTCCCAGGTCTTTGAAGATTAAATACTTTGGAGATTGAATTAAAAAACGTTAAATTAAAAAAAATCTGTCAAATAAAAAAATATATATAAATATGTACATATATACGTTGAATATTAATTTCGCGTCTGCCCAATAGTACAAGACGAAAACGCTCACGTATAACGTTATATGAAATTTTTAGATGAAGGATTTATTAGAGTTTTGTTTTTGTTTGTTTTGCGATACCGTTACCGGTGCCCGGTTACTTTACTTTGCCCCGGTTACCTTTCCAATAGCAAAGTCTAAATTTTTTCCCAAAGCCCTCGGGACTGACAGACAGATTGGAAACTCTGTTTTCCTTTTCCGTTCTCTATTTTCCCTCTCCTTCACTTGTATCTACGATATTGTGAAGTGTACGTATCTATATCTATATATATGTTTAAACAAAATATATGTAGTGTAGGTATGTAGATCCGTTTGCGTATCTGAAATCACTCGGTTGATTGCTTCTTGTACAAATATCGTTGTGGGAAAGGTAATGTTATTAATCGTTATAGGAGCGCGGTGTATTTGGTAAGCTTCAGGTTAGTATTTACCATTCTTATGTCATGGAGATTCTTATACCATTTTATTCTTAACCTGTTTATTTTTGTTTTAGTCTTCAAGTTATTTATTATTAACTTATCGTTAATAGTTATGTTTGTAGTAATTATAATAGTTTTTATAACGTGTAATTTAAGAGTTTGTTTTAGCTATATATGTATCCCACATATAGTAGTAGTATAGTACATAGTGTTAAGACATTCCGTTCCCACTTTCCGTCCAATTTTCGAGACATTGTGTTGAATGGCGAAACTCAACGGCGCGCTTTGTATTGATGCTAAAAACAAAGAAATGTAAATACATTTTTACATTCTATTTTTTACTTAATTTACAATTAACTTCTATAATTACATTCCTAAATAGGTACTACGCGGACCGCGGCACTTGCTCCAAGTGCTACCTGTCCTGCCACACGTGTATAGGACCGCGTCGCGACCAGTGCGCGTCCTGCCCGCAAGGGTGGAAGCTGGCTGCTGGAGAATGTCATCCTGAGTGTCCGCAAGGTATCTTACCTTACTATAATTGTAATTGTGAATATTTGTAAGGATGAATGGATGCTTTATCAATGGGTGTGGGTTCGATTCCCACGCTATTAAATGTTTATATTTAAATTATTTTCACTTCCTCACTTTAAAGTGAAAAATCGACAGATTCGACAGACAACATATATATTGTTGCATAAAAAGGTTTTAAAAGGCAGAAACTGATGTAATAGCACTTTGTATTACTTATCATAGAATTTATCAGTTTCTTATACTTAAAGGTACGAATAATCTTTAAAATGGAAAACAACAGTTTAGAAAGCTTCCAAATATTGCAATTAACATATTATATTAACATGAACTTAGACTAGAAAAAAACAAATTAACTAATCTAATTCCAATTACGCTTAATCCCAATTAAAACAGGCTTCTACCAAACGAGCGACGGGTGTCGTCACTGTCACCACTACTGCCGCGAATGCAACGACTCGGGCCCCCTACACTGCACGTCGTGTCCCTCTCGGTTCATGCTAGACGGCGGCCTCTGTATGGAGTGCTTGGGTTCCCAGTACTTGGAGACCAGCAGTGGACTGTGCAGGTCGTGCGATGACACGTGCAGGAGCTGTTCCGGACCGGGGAAGTATAGCTGTTCGGGGTGTTCCAGGCCTTTGAGATTGGATAGGTGAGTTGTAGTGGCTGTTTTTTTTGTTTTTGTAGTAGTGTTTACTTATTTAAGTTTATAATTATTTTAAATTTACGTATAAAATCGTCGAAATTGAATATATGTGTAATGATTGAAAAATATATTGTGGGTTTGGTGTTTGCTGTTGATTCTGAACGTTTTATATTTATTTATAAATGAACTACACGAACTTTATTACTAGATTCTCGTTTCTCTATTTATTCCTTTATTTCCCTTAAAAGATACAGACATCACAGGAATATAAACATGTTTATATTAATTCTATATATTCTGTGTTGTACACTGGTATTCAGTAAAACATTTCACTTCATAATTAGGGGCATCCCCGAAACTCTAAACAACCTAGCCTCTCTAACCGTAGGCTTTATTTAGCTACCGACCTTTTTACACATAAAAAAATGGCACGGCACGACCTAGTTACTTTAGAAACTTTTTTAAATTATAAAAAAACTTGTACTTGTATAGTTATTTTGTGGTAATCCTAATTTTTATTTAATTTTAATTAAACTGCTCGAATACGAAATGCGGTCGTAGTTTTTCTGTCCTCTAATAATGAAATTATGTTTTGTATAAAGCATTATGATTTTTAGTTAAAGTAGGTATTCCTAATTAACAAGTTGTGGTTTCTGATAATTATGTCGTTTGGTGAATTAAATTTTATGTTTTTTACCTTTTATTGGATTATTAGTGGCGGGGATGTTTATTTTTTTTAAATTTTTTTTTTGAAAAAATAAATAGTAACATTTTGAGTCTATGGCTAAATTGCATTCCATCGAATGCGTTAGTTTTTTGACAAAAAAAATGATCGTCTAATGATTTTTTTTATATAAAAAATATTAAAAGAAATTATATGAAAATTTTAGCCGTTTCCAGTAATAAAATTTCTTTAATTTTCACTTAAAATCTATAAATAGTCGATCAACTCCTTATTACTTAAGTCTTTAAGTAACTAAGTTGCTAAAATCTGTTAAATAGGTTAATAGCACTTTGCGAACTTAGCTCTCAATAGTGACGGGTCAAGAGACCCTAAAGTTGCCAGTTTCTTAGTCCTTAAGAAAAAATCTTTTATAGTAATTTTTAAAGATTTCCTGCCAACGCGAGTGCTCGGCTAGTTTTTTTGGACTGGTAATTTATGCTATTAGTTCTTAATAATAAATCGATGACAGTAACTCTTAAAAGAGTATCCTCTAGAGAGTATTAGAGAAATTAAATGATCAGCAAAATTTAATTTAATAGTCATTCTGGAATCATTTCACAAATTGTGCCTGTAAACGAGACAAATTGTGGGTTCGATTGCCGCTCGAGGATATGCCTCCAGAATTCAACGAAAAATGAGGAACCAAGTGTGCTTCCTTTGCCTACCCTGTTGTGTGCGGGATACAGAAAAAAAATTCAATCGAATTAGGGGCATATTTAATATTAATTAATTCATATTAACTTTTCATTTTTATCCTTTAGGTTGAATAATCAATGCGTGCAATGTTGTTCTGAACGCGGCTCGTCTAATTCAAGTTCACCAGATTGCTGTCACTGTCATTCTGATACTGGTAAGTAAATGGTTTTTTCTTTCATATATTTCTACAATAGAAATAGAAAATTTCTTTATGAAGGCAGAATTTTAAATGTGTCTCCTTTTTCCATTCATTCTTCTGTTGTGTCTCTTTATCTCTTTTTTAACGTAACTAACCTCCTCCAGGTGTTCTTCATATAAAGTGATATTGCTGAAGTGTTAAGTGCTGAACTGGCTCTTTCGGAACGTCATAATAAATAAAAGAACAAAATGTGTTAATAAAAAAAATGTGTTTTATAACTTTTTTATCAGCATGGTATATACAGGCTGTAACATAAAGACACAATATGGTTTAATAAAAAAATAAAATACATAAAATTTTTCATAAATTTAAAATACATATAGATACTTCTTCTCTCTTTACTTTCTTCTACATAATATATAGATAATGAGTTTATTTTGTATTCAAATAAAAAAAACTTTCTTTTCTTGTTATTATTATAATTTTTAATAATAAATTAATATATAAAGTAATTTAAATTCCACAATTATTCTCTATAGGTGAATGTATAAACGCATCAGTAGCAGGTAAGCGTCGTATAACAGAGTGGAATGCTGTAGGAGCGCCGACCCAACAAGCCTCGTCCTCCGTAGCACTCATTGCCCTCGTAGCTGCTTTGGCAGTCACTGTGCTGGTTGCTGGTTTGTTTGTGTCACAGGTTAGTGTTGATTCATTATGTTTTTGTTAACTAAATTCCATAATACAAGATTCCATTTCTATTAAAAATTAAGTTTTTTAAAATTATGTCGTGCATTTCTGAAGTCATATTTTATTCTTATAAATTGATACTTATAAATGTGTTTTTTTTATAAATTTGATGACAGAATTCGCTTATTACTAAATCATATTATTAATTAGTTTTCAAAATAGTGTATTTTCAAATAAAAACCTATAATATTTTATTTATTTACAGGGCCGCAAAACGCGAAAATCAAAAATCAAATCTAGTAATGGCCCCCTCTACTCTCCACTAGCATGTACCGATGATGACGTCACCATCCTAAGTTCCAACACCGCGTTCCCAGTTTACGAACAAACAGACAAACATACAGATGCAGAAAGTGAACCATTTTTAAGCCATTCCACTGAGACGTAGCATTCTGACACTGTGATGTAGACGTAAGTAAATACAATTGTGTTTTAGATAGTCCTGTCTTTTTTTGTCTGTGGCAGGACGGGTTTTTAACATTTGAAATGTCAATTATTGACAGGTGACAATTTTGACAGTTTGTTTTTTTTTTAATCTGTGTGATAATTAAATTGTTATAACTCGAATAATTAATAGGTCAAATGATAAATAATAATTACGTCAAAGAAATAATTGATTAACTTAGGAAATATAATAATAATTATAATAACGTATTATAATTTTTTACAGAATAGCAAATTTTTTGATAATATTTAATCTTCTAATATTTTTTGACAAAACTAATGTTTGACACTAATTAGACAATCTATTAGTAAATTTTAATTTATTGCATAATGTTATTAATGTTTTGTGTGTGTCTAAAAATCCGCTCTGCCAAGATTGTTAGTAATATGCAAATCGAGGAAGGTTACAAAGTTTCATACATTATATTTCCAATATTTTTGTATTTGTGCCTAATACTGTTAATAAATATCGATGTAATATGGATTCTATACATTATTATTATCATCGACTTCATGATTATATAAGTCCCTAGTACTGTGTCTGTATTGCAAAGAAATAATTAAAATATGTATATAAAATAATAAAATAACTATCACAGACGGAATCTGATAATGAATGATTAATATAATAAAGCAATTTTACAAAAGTAAATATTCTAAATATTCGAAATAATTTGACTTATAATATTTTAGATTAAAATATTTAGCCGGATTAAGTATTATATTTTTTTGAAAATACCACGTGACGAACACAGCAGTAGTCCAAAAGAGCAATAAAAAATAATTGTGATTTATCACTTTTCCATACTTTGCATAAGGACCATCGCTTAATTTAATAAAATACCAATAAAATATAAATTATAAATATAATTTATCCCAGATCCCGATTCATAGCGAGCCACTTCGTAATTCGATTAATTCGATGATTATAATTATATATAATAATAATAATTTAGTGAAAATTTCATAATAATGAGATAATATTAATCATTCATAATCAATTTATTATAATGGGATGTGTTGTTTCGAGGACCACTCGTTAGTAAGGTAATACTTGTATAATAAAGCTCAGGGGATATAACGAAAATATAAATATTTATATATTAATATACCTGTCTATTAATATATCTATATATAATACAAATAAATGGAAATCTTGTAAATATCTTTTTTCCACCTTAGTTGATTTGTTTATTTGACTTGACTCGGGTTATACAAATGCTAGTATACTGTGATTTAAAAAAAATATAAATAATTGATTGCCATAATATATGTACAAAAAGAATCGATATAGGACCTCCTTTTCATTTTATAAATATTTAAATTAAAATATATGCCTATATCTTTTTTGTAACCCGCTGTATAAGTCATATAAACATATTTTTCATTTAAAGCTTCCCATTTCGCTCTCCTGAGCTTTTTATTCGTCACAAATATGTATTTAGGAATATATAATAATTAATTGTTCAATATTTCTTCTCATAATGTTTCATTTAAAATAAATAATTCTCTATATTTATCTAGAACAAAAATGTTCTATCGGGCGACACGGCCTTATTGTAATAAGTGTTTTATACTTTATATTGTTTATTGATTATTTTTTTATTATATTAATTCGAATTTGGTAAAACTTTTAAAAATATATTTTTTGAAGCTGTGCATAATGCTTAGGTAGAGATGATTGAGGCGGTTGTATTGGATTCAATTTTACTTGTTACATGTTTTTCTTACGCAAAATGTCACTTATTTTTCCTTTAATATCACTATAATATACAGTAATTTTTCGTTTGGTTTTTCACTCTTTTCACTATAAAATAGGCGACGAGACGAAATAAATGAACGAAATCGTTCAAAATCTCCAACAATATGTTCCATAGCATATTGTTTTCCTATAAAAGGTATAAAATTCGAAAAGTACACTTATTTAGGTGAAACTTTAGCGAGCTTTCAATACGTCATTCGCTTTTTGATAACACGATAAAAGATTTCTCCTCGCAAAGTAGAAAATAGGTTATCGGCCAAAAAACTTTGATCTTCGCTACAATAAGCTCTGAGATCAGCCGAGGCTCCCCTAATCCCGGTCAAGAGCAAATATTCCCTTATTAACCGATTTTGTTTACTGATCGTAAAACGAAAATTTGCTTGCCTTTCTATATTAGAGATACAAATTTGTCTGTTTTTTTTTCGTATAATACACGTCATCTTGTCACCTTTAGAGCTTTATCATACTCTCTCTCTCTGTCTCTCTCTGCTTCACACTGTATTTCGCATGTAGCAGAGTAGACAGGAGGAGCCTTGTATTAAGTGTCTCAACGGGAACAGAGTGTCTTAACACTAGATTCCAAGTTCCCTCTGCCTACCCTACTCTGTGCGAGATATAGGGTGATTTTAATTAAAAAAAAATACGTACGACATGAACATTAATTAAGGGGCTTAACTCTTCTTCTTTAAACAATCTTGTTTGGTCAGTAAGTTAAGTTAAGTTAGTCATGGTATCAATAGCCACGTGGCTCTCGGACGAACTTCGTACCATTTCGTCCACGAGACAGCCAAGTTTTAATTGGTATTTGCATACAGTCTTTGGTACAAGTTTAAATTGATTTTATAAAGCAATTTCACTTAAACAATTATAATTGTATGAATGATTTTTGTGTTTAATGTTATTTTTTGTAAGTATTACGTGGAATATTTTGGTAATGATTTTATTACTATGGTCGTTTAGTTAGGTTAGGTCCTCTTCGGAGTTCAAATACCTTTTTCTATATAGGTGGTGCATTTTGACCTAAAACTCGAAATGCATTTTTTCTATAAGAAAAATAAAATAAAACAACTATTAGGTTCTCTCAGGCTATTTGAATAATAAGATCAAATATACAGCAGACAGTTTTTATGTATTAATATAAAAACAATTTTTTTCTTTGGAACATTTCTTTAAAGAAAATTTTATTAAATAGAAACATAGAATTCAAGTATATTAGAAGCATTTGTATGCTTATTGACTTCATTTCATGAAATTTCGTTAGATAACTGTTGCAGTGAGACTTTCTTTACAATAAAACGTAAGAATCTTTATATTCAATACTACTTTATTAACTTAATAAAAAATTTGAACTTTTACCAAATAAATTTAAAATTTTACTTGTATCATTTTGGTTTTATAAAAAACAATAAACAATGTACAGTATGAAAATAACGAATTTGTATAAAAAACTATTTAACCTACAGATTGCAAAGCCATAGTGTCACAGAGTGACACAGCTCTCTCTTTATTACGTCACAATATTTTTCATAAACTTATTTTTATAAGTAGATTATAGGTCCAAAAGTTACCATAACTAATTATTATTGTACAATATAATTTTTAATGCTGGCAATTAAAACAATTTAATTTTGTAGATTTCACAAATATTATATTTTTTAGCGAATTATTGTCGTTTCTTGTCTTTTTCTTATTATTTAAGACGAAATATGTCGTCACTGTTTAGTAGATGCTTTATTTTGTTAGGACTCTTTTAAAACTGACATACTTTTTTCAAATAATTAACTATATTCTTTATCGCTATGTGTTTTTGGCGATATTTCTTATGAAAATTATAGTAAACATGGCTTTGAAACTTTTGAACTAGAATTGTTATTAGAAACTGCCAATAAAAGATGTCAATTAGCGTTTAACTGACGTTAATGAATATAGCTAAGGCTTATTGAAGTTGAGAGAATATAAATTGGTATTTTTTTTTTAAAAAGGAACGGTATTCGAACTACTTTTCTCATAAACGTAATGATTTTTAATGATAAAATAAT